>CAUYRH010017543.1:0-19278 GCA_963574655.1 Perodicticus potto
GCTGGATTCATCTCTTGGTTCTCTATTCTGTTCCAAACGTCTATCTCTCTGTTTTTGTGCCAATACCATGCTGTTTTGATCACTATCGATTTATAGTAGAGTCTCAGGTCTGGTAGCGTGATTCCTCCTGCTTTGTTTTTAATTCTGAGTAATGTCTTGGCTATTCGAGGTTTTTTCTGATTCCATATAAAACGAAGTATTATTTTTTTGAGATCTTTAAAATATGATAATGGAGCTTTGATAGGAATTGCATTAAAATTATATATTGCTTTGGGTAATATAGAAGAAAAAAAATTTTTTTTAAATAGAAAACTCTATGCACTAAGAATTATTAATGATTCAATTTTAAGTGATAGAAAATACTTAGAATAAATAAGAATGAACATTTTATATTCAGCTAAAATCCAAACACTGGCATTGCTTATATCTGGCAAGAATGCGGAGTAACAGGAACACTCATTCATTGCTTGTAGGAATGAAAAGTATATGATCACTTTGGAAGACGGTTCGGCAATTTCACACAAAGCTGAACATACTCTCTCTGCAATGTCCTACCAGTCATGTCCTTGATATTTACCCAAATGAGTTGAAAACTTATGTTCACACAGAAACTTACAGATGTTTACAGCTGATGTGTTCGTAATCGCGAATGTGGAACGACGAACATGTCTTTCCATACTGGAATGGATGAACAAACACTCATACATCACAAAATTATCCAGTGATAAAAAAAAAGGAGTTACCAAGCCACAGAAAGACATGGAGGAAACTTCAATGTCTCTTTCTCCTAGGAGAAAGAAGCCATTGTGAAAAGGTAGAAATAACATGATTTCAAGTACATGACATTTAGAAAAGAGAAAAACTATGGAGATAACAAAAATTCACTAATCACCAAGGTTTTGAAGTAGAAGTGTGAGAAAGGAAGAGGGATAAATAGGAGTAGCACAGGAGATTTCTGGCAGCAGAGTCATTCCATATGACACTGTAATGGTGGTAACAAGGCACGAGGCATTTGTGAAACCTCTGTGCAACACAAAGAATGGCCTTAGTTAATAAAGACAAATTAATATTAGTTCATCATTTGTAACAACAAACCACACAAATGCAAAATATTTTTTTTTATTAAATCATTTGTACATAGATCATGAATACATTTATGCCATTATGGGATTCAATATGTTGATTATTTGTACAAATTGGAGTGCTTACATCCTACTAATCAACAAATGCAAAATATTAATAGCAAGTGAAAATGTGTGTGAAGGGAAATATCTGTATTTTTTATAAATCTAAAATTAATCTAAAAAACTAACATTTGCTGATTTTACAAAATAAAGAAAAATATATTTTTCTTTTAATTTTTAAAAATTTTTTATAGCAATTCTCTTGCCTCAGCCTCCATCTAGGCAGCCGCCACAATGCCCAATTTTTTTTTTTGTAGTTGTCATTATTGTTTGGCAGGCCCAGTCTGGGTTAGAACCCTCCAGCCCCCATGTATGTGGCTGGTGCCCTAACTGCTGAGCTATAGGTGCCACACCATGCCCATCACTCTTGAATAATGAAAAAGTCCTGAACTGTTAGAAGAAAAAAATCATAGGACCCACACCTATGATAGGAAGGCTCATGTTCTCATTTCCCACTGCCCCCCCTTTTCCTTTCTCCTTGGTGGGCAAAAAACATTAATTCAGCTTCCACCCCTACTAGTGATTTTCTAATCAGAAAGCAATCAGATTCTTTGCAGTAGGTAACTGATCTAATCAGGATTCTGAAAAAAGAATGGATTTTATAACTACAGTACAAGTCAGGCACTGAGTATTTATTACACAAATAATAAATGATTGAACAAATGACTGTTGTTAACTTCTAACTCTACCTATAAATGCCAGCACTGTTTTTATACCAGTTTAGTTCATCAGCTCAAATGTTAAATCATTTTATGCTCACATTTATTTTCCCTATTGAGAGAAATTTCTATTTTGTTGCAGGAAACATGATCTACAGTTTGTGTATCTAAATTTCTGACAATACTCATCTGTCTTTCCTCTTGATATTTTGTTCATTTTTCTCAGAATGGATACAAAGTAACGGGTAATTTATTCAGACGGTTTGTGGAATTGAGATCAGGACTTAATTCATACCTTTGCTGTTTGTTGTGTTGGACAGAAATTAGAGTTTTTCGAAGCAGTCATACACAATAAAATGTAACAATACTGAGTAAAACTGAATATAGTTTGGGTAGTTCATAAGATATTTTTGGTTTTGCAGTGCCTCAGAGCCACTTGTAAACACATCATTGTATACACCGGGTAAACTTATTTCCTGAACCTTCCGACACAGTAGATTCTGAATAAATGGGCACAATTCTAGCTCTGCCAACAAACCTGGGAGATTTTTAGTTCTTCTGATCCCCAGGCAGGTTCTGTAAAATGGAGATAATAACAGTCCCAAATTCCACATGTTATTGTGAAGATTCAGAGAAATAAGGCATTTAAAGGCACTAGCATAGAGAATAACCTTTAGTAAATGTTTGCATAAATTAATTGTCTTTGTCATCATTAACATCATCCTTACCATTATACCCTACTTGGTTTTGAGTAAGTGCTACTAATTCTAGTACATTTCCCCCTATTTGGGTGTTTTAGCTTTCTAATCCCACTCTTCGGTGAATTCCCCTGGGATTCTCTCACTGTACACATTTGCCCATTCCCAGTACCTTGAGCTTTCTTCCCATTTGACTTTTCATCAGCCTGGTCCTTCATCGTTTTGGTCTTGAGGTCATCAAAAGTCATTTCCAAATTCTTGCCAAGAATGAGAGAGTGAAGCGGTCAAGAACTTCACCAAACTAAAAATGTGTGTGCTTCTGTTGGAGTGTTTAAATAGCTGCTCTTATCTAATAGAAGAGTGACTCAATCATTGGTAGGAGGAAGGAGAGGCTTTGCTTCATATTGGGAAGTTGGCTGACGCAAATTCTTGTGTTATGTCGCTTGCAGGTGGAGAAAGTGGTGATACTCGTAGTGTTTCAGGATATTTCACTAGGTGATTTATGAAAGGGAAAACTGTGTTTTCCAAGAGCACTAGAGGAAAGGCATTGTACCCATTCTTCAGATAAAGAAACTGAAATTCAAAACCCATTCTTCAAATAAAGAAACTGAAATTCAAAACAAGTGTGTCGCACTAACTTTGTGAAAGAGTGTGCATTTGGACCAGGTCATTTGATTCCAATGTTTATATGTTTGTTTGTTTGCTGATTTCACTTGAGCAGACGGTCTCTGTACGTTGTCTTTTATAAGTGATACATTTTCCTCTTTAATTTCCACTGTTTTAATTGGTGATAGACTTAATAAATTGGGGGTAAATCACATATTACTCCCATTTACAGGCATGGTGCCTGCGTACTTTGAGGATGTGAATGAGCTACTGGTTTGTACAGTGGTAGCAGGACATACCTGCAGTAAGTACTTTGAGCACCATGTATAGAACTGGCTTCAAATCTTTCCATTGGTCTATGATCCTGGGAAATTACTTACCATTCTGAATTTGTGTTTTTGTCTATAACTGGTGATAATATCTACTTGATCATATTGCTATAGAGATTCAAATGAGATAGTGGATGAAAATAACAAGCTTGAAGCATAAGAACTCAACAAATGACTTGGCACCTGTAGCTCAGTGATAGGGCACTGGCCACATACACCGAGGAAGGTGGGTTCAAACCCAGCCCCGGCCTGCTAAACAACAATGACAACTGCAACAACAAAAAAAATAGTTGGGTGTTGTGGCAGGCACCTGTAGTCCCAGCTACTTGGGAGGCTGAGGCAAGAGAATTGCTTGAGCCCAAGAGTTTGAGGTTGCTGTGAGCTATGATGCCATAGCACTCTACTGAGGGCGATAAAGTAAGACTCTGTTTCAAAAAAATATATATAAAAAAGAACACAACAAATAATAGTTATTACTCTAGTAGTAATATTCAGCACAGTTGAATTACCCAGCACAGAACATATTTTAGTCAAAACATTGTTTGACTTGTGTCACAAAGACCCTTCCATGGGATCCCCGTAAGTACATCTACATATATTCACTAATAGACCATTCCCATATTTTCCCTTCACAACCTCCTAACTTGAAATCTTATTGAAGTTAGTTGTGCTTTCTAAAAAAATAAAAAACAACAAAAAACCAAAAAAACCAGGTGGCACCTGTGGCTCAAAGGAGTAGGGCACTGGCCCCATATGCCTGTGGAGGTGGCGGCTTCAAACCCAGCCCCGGCCAAAAACTGCAAAAAAACCAAACAAACCAAAAAAACCATTGAGCACACCTTCTAAGTTTTTTTGAGCAAAATGATACAGTATCTGGGATTTAATTTAAACTACTTCAGGAAAAAGAAAATAAGAAGGAAAAGACAGACAAAAGAAGAATGGAAAAGTAAATAAATTAAGTAAATCAATCAATCAATCAATAAAATCTGGGCAATGATTAGGAAAAATCACCAATATTGACAGCTTAATTAGGATTCCATTTCCTTCCTCCTTCCTAAGTTTTCTGCATTCTTTTTCACTGGGCAGGGTATCTAAGCCCAAATTGAGAAAGTTTATCTGAGGCTGGGTGTGGTGGCTCATGCCTGTAATCCTAGCACTCTGGTAGGCCAAGGTGGGTGGATTGCCTGAGCTCATAGGTTCAAGACCAGCTTGAGTCAGAGCAAGACCTCATCTCTAAAAATAGCTGGGCATTGTGGTGGGTGCCTACAGTCCACCTACTTTGGAGGCTGAGGCAAGAGAATTGCTTAAGCCCAAGAGTTTGAAGTTGCTGTGAGCTATGACACTATAGCACTCTATGGAGGGTGACAAAGTGAGACTCTGTCTCAAAAAAAAAAAAGTTTATCTGTCATTTAAAGTTTTACTCTTATTGGGCGGCACCTGTGACTCAGTGGGCAGGGCGCTGGCCTCATACACCAAGGGTGGCCAGTTCAAACCTGGCCCCAGCCAAACGGCAACAAAAAAATAGCTGGGCATTGTGGTGCGCGCTGAGTAGTCCCAGCTACTCAGGAGGCTGAGGCAAGAGAACCTAAGCCTAAGAACTGAAGGTTGCTGTGAGCTGTGATGCCATAGAGCTCTACTGAGGGCGATAAAGTGAGACTCTATCTCTACAAAAAGAAAAAAGTTTTACTCTTATCACATAGGTCACATAAAATCCACAGCACGTAGCAAATATATCTTAGTCAAATGTTTGTAGCAAATCAATGTTTCTTACCTTTAATAGCCAAGCCTGATTTCTCTTACCTGCAGTGCCAAGAAGCAAGACTCCAAATGGATACTCTGTACACTCACAAGGGTGGCTTTCACATAAACAGAATCTCAGGAAATCACTCTTTTAACAATGAATTTATAAATACCAAAGTGATATCACTCTAGGAAGGACATACTATCATTTCCACAGTGACTCAGTTATTTTGGATCCATTAATATTACATAGCATAAAACGTTTGCCACTTTAACGAATTTTAGTTGTATTGTTTAGTGCCATCGAGTACATTTACATACTTGTGCAACCATCCCCAACATCCACCTCCAGAAATTTTCATTGTCCCCAAGTGAAACTGTACTCATTAAATAGTAACTCCTGTGATGGTGAATTTTATGTGCCATCATGACTAGGACAAAGGGTGCCCGCCCAGAGAGGATGTTTTTGAATATGATTAACATATTCATCAGTAGAGTAAAGCAGATTTTACTCCACGGTGTAAGTGGAAGGCCTGAAGGATAAAAAGACTAGCCTTAAGTAATAACAAAGTCTCTAGCAGACAGCCTTTGGCCTACAAGTGCACTGTCAGCTCTCCTGGAATCTCCCCAACCCCCATTGCTGGCCTTTGGACCAGAAGTGTTCCATTGTCTCTCCTGATTGGTCAGTCTGGCAGCCCACACTGTAGATTTTGACTTACCAGACTCCGTAACATGAGTCAATTCTTTGTAATGAATCCCTTTCTCTATATGTACATGTCCTGCTGATTCTGTTTCTGTGATGAGTACGGACTAATACACATCGCCACGCCATTCTCCTTCCCTGGAAACCACCCTTCTACTTTCTGTCTCTGTGAATCTGACTTCTCCAGGTACCACATGAAAGTAGAATCACACAACACTTGTCTTTTAGTGTCTGACTTATTTTCTTTAATATAGCGTCTTCAAAGTTCATCCATGTTGTAGCATGTGCATGAATTTTCTTCCTTATTCGGTCTGTGTTATATTGCATTGTATGTATAAATCACATTTACTTTGTCCATCAATAGCTATTTGGGTTTTGTGGATTTTTAAATATCAGTGGGGATAGTTTCTACCAGCCTGTGTGACAGATATCTGGAGAGACTTAAAAGACTTTAGAAGGCTTCCATTATCTCTGCTCCTGATATTCATGATCTCATCTAATCCCTCTCTTGAGTGTGAGTGGGGCCTATGACTTAGAGTATCAGGTAAAGGCAAAGGAATGTGTATCATCACACATGGGTTACATAATGTATAGTAACTATTATGCTAAAGTCTCTCTCTTCAAGTTCAGCTCTGTCTCTATCCCTCTGTCTAGATTTAAAGAAGCAAATTTACATAAATCCTAGAGCCACAAAGAAATGAGGGAACTTGCAAGTGAATCCTTACCCAAGCGAGCCTTCAGCTGAGAATGCCACCCAACAGCCATCTTGCTTGCAGCCTTGTGAGATCCTAATCAGAGGACCTGACTAAGCTGTGCCCACAGAAATAATAAATGGATAATAAATGGATACTGAGTTACATTGCTGCTTACATAATTTGTAGTGATGTGTTACACAGCATATAAACCCAGTACATCCCGTGATAAACCGAGTCCTTCTGTCTTGTTGAATTTCCTCAAATCTAATCCTCTTACTGACTTTCAGTGCTTCTAAAGCTGCCCTCAATTCCTATGCTGTGATCTTGGCTTGTAATAAGGAGACACCCTGGTGGAGCTCCTAGGAATTGTAAGATGAAACTTTTGCCGTATTATCTATTTCTGAAGGCACAACTGCGGCTTTACTTAATATTCAGCTCTTCACGGCTTGTGATTGATGCCTTAAAGTAATAATAGTCCTGGCGTCTATTTTATTGAGGCACAGAGAAGAAAGAAATCCTTGTGGGCTACCTGCATTAGGCAAGGTCAAAAGGAGAATGATCAAAGAAACCAGAAATAAGCAATTGCTCTGGCCACACTTGTCATAGCAGTTGTTTAACAATTCCCTGAAGCATAGGTATAAAGGTCTATGTACATGCACTCTCCACTGGTTCCACTCCAAGTCCTTTACAACCTGGGCAGAAGCTAATGATTCACAAGCTTAATGGAACTACGCAAAATTGTATAGAATTGTAATGAGAGTGCTCTTCTCTTCCCCAGCTACTCGCCCTTCTGTACCTGTCTAATGTATATCTTTCTCATTCTTTTTACCCAAATTCTCTTTCTTCTCTCATTATTCCCTATTTGGAGGCTTTGATAAAGACTGAACTCAGAGTTAAAACTGCCACAGTCATAATCACATTCATTACGTTGTTTTCCCCTGGGAAATAATCTGGTGAGAAAAAAAAATAGCAATAGTAATTCTAAGAAAGAAAAATCACAAGAAGGTCATTAACTGCACCCTATTTTGTTCAAACCTATTAGGAAGCTGGAGGGCAAAAAGATAATGGCAATCACATGGCAGGAAAGCGCAATGTGGGGTGGGAAAGGGTCACGCTAACTGGTAAACCTGTTCAGACAGGTAAAGGCTGGCAGGTGTGGGAGAAGAGATGGCCAGACTAGCAAGGGAAAATATTCAAGAACTGGAACATTAGGAAAGCTAAAATGTGGTCTGGGAAGGGATTAGTATAAAAACATACATGAAAGACATAAAGGACAGTACTTATCCAGTATATTGGAAGTGAAGGTCATTGGTCAAATTCAATGAAAATAAAAATAATCTTAGCTGGCTCCATGCCTGTAGCTCAAGAGGCTAAGGCACCAGCCACATACACCAGACCTGGCAAGTTCGAATCTAGTCCGGGCCCATGAAATAACAATGACAACTATAACCAAAACATAGCTGGGCAATGTGGCGAGTGTCTGTAGTCCCAGCTACTTGGGGGCTGAGGCAAGAGGATTACTTAAGCCCAAGAGTTTGAGGTTGCTGTGAACTGTGATGCCACGGCACTCTACCCAAGGCGACAGATTGAGACTCTGTCTCAAAAAAAAAAAAAAATAATAATAATAATGATCTTAGCTAACACAAAAAAATACTCGTTACTTGGACTGCTGTATGCATTTTATACATATTGACTTATTTAATATTTATACATCTATGAAGTTACTATTATTATTACCCCCATTTTATATAAAATGAAACTGCGCCAACAGAGAGATCTAACAACTTGCCCAAGATCACACAGCTCACAAGTGACACGTGTTTAATCCCAGACAGCCTAGCTGGGCTCTTAGCCTTGAATAGCCACTGTCTCTTTGATAAAAACAAGAGAAGGAAAAGTTCATGATGCTTCCTTTGTACATGGCACTCTTAATAGAAATATTCTGGCTCGGCACTCATAGCACAGTGGTTACAGTGCCGGCCACATACACTGAGGCTGGAGGGTTTGAATGCAGCCTGGGTCAGCTAAACAATAATGACAACAACAATAAAAATGATAGCCAGGTGTTGTGGTGGGTGCCGGTAGTCCCAGCTACTTTGGAGGCTGAGGCAAGAGGATCACTTAAGCCCAAGAGTTTGAGGTTGCTATGAGCTGTGATGCCACGGCACTCTACTGAGGGTGACATAATGAGACTCTGTCTCAAAAAAAAAAAAAGAAAAAGAAAAAAGAAATATTGAACTCTAAATGCTTTCTTGTCTCTGATTTTATTTTCTTTATGAAGCAACATTTAAAGCAGGTCAAATGGGTATTCTATCCCTTTTTTATAAATGGGAACATTAAAGATTTGAGAACTACATAATAAATCTAATAGAGAACAAAAAAAGTACCTTCTACCTTGCCAACTTTCTATTGAAATTTGGAAAACAGGCTTGGCACCTGTAGCTCAGTGAGTAGGGTGCTGTCCACATACACTGAAGCTGGTGGGTTGGAGGCTGACCTGGGCCTTCTAAAACAACAGTGACAACTACAACAAAAAAAATTGCTGGGGATTGTGGCAGGTGCCTGTGGTCCCAGCAACTTGGGAGGCTGAGGCAAGAGAGTCACTTCCAAGCCCAAGAGTTTGAGGTTGCTGTGAGCTGTGACACAGTGGCACCTACTGAGGGTAATATAGTAAGACTGTTTCAAAAAAAAGAAAAGAAAGAAAGAAAGAAATTTGGAAAACATTAATTATAATTCCAACTATCTTTTTTTTTTTTTTTGAGACAGAGTCTCACTATGTCACCCTTGGTGGAGTGTCGTGGCATCAACCTGAAACTCTTTAGAGCTTAAGCAATTCTCTTGCCTCAGCTTCCCAAGCAGCTGGGACTACAGGCGCCCACCACAATGCCTGGCTATTTTTTATAGTTGCAGTTGTTATTGATGTTTAGCTGGCCCAGGCCAGGTTCGAACTCACCACCCTTGGTGCATGTGGTTAGCGCCATAACCACTGTGCAACAGGTGCCGCCCAACTCCAAATACCTTACTGGAAAAAAGAAAAAGTCAATGCTCATTTAGTTTTGAAACTAATGAATTTTAAATCACTAATATCTTATCAGGTTATTATTTCACTATTTGTTTGTCTTTGCCCAGGCTGTGCAAGGGCCCTGAGAGTGTGATCAAACCCACCCAGTAGGTGCGGCGCCTGTGGCTCAATGGGCTAAGGTGCCAGCCACGTACACCTGAGCTGGCGTTTGAATCCAGCCCGGGCCGCCAAACATCAATGACGGCTGCAACCAAAAAATGGCCGGGCGTTGTGCCGAGTGCTTGTAGTCCCAGCTACTTGAAGGCGGAGGCAGGAGCCTCGCTTGAGTCCAGGAATTGGAGGTTGCTGTGAGCTGTGATGCCACAGCACTCTATCCAGGGTGACAGCTTGAGGCTCTGTCTCAAAAAAAAAAAAAAGATTGCCTACTTAAGTGTAAATGATTTATATAGTATTCCTTTGTTCCTATAGATATGTTTCTTTACAAGTAGTTTATGTACTTTTCATGTGTACTTGTTTTAACTTAAATCTTAGGTTTTATTTTTTTGAGTGGTAAGCCGTGTTTCTCAATCACACCACTATTTTACTGATGGGAGAGAGAGCAGTAAAGAAGGTAATAGAGAAAAAATCAAAGAAACAAACATAGGAATCTTAGGATCCTGTTTAAAAAAATATGCTTGATGGTCTTAACTTATCTGCTTCAGTGGGAATTGAAGTCAGGGTAAAGAAGGATGTTATTGATAGCATCTGGAAATTCTAATCTTCAAACCTACTTTCTCCAAATTTCTCCAAAGGCGGGATGGCTTTCCTGTTCTTTTGGCAATGTGTCAGTCCCACCCCAATAGTTAGGGATAAATGAGCCAGAACCAGGGGAGTTGATGATCAACACAGGAAAGGGGAAGGTTTCAAAGACCAAGAGGGGGTGTTAATCATGTGGAGAGGGGGTGAAAAGACATTAGCAGGGTGACTTTGAGTGTTCTGGTGAAGGATTGAGACCAACTGGCAGGTTTCTGATGAGGATGAGAACATATTTGGTCATCAGAAATCTGCCTCTGACTTTCCTCCAAGCTAAGTTTCTCATCACTGACTAGAAAAATATCTCATCCCGAGGACAAATGGGTCCTCCTGGAATGTCATCCTTTTGAGTGGGAGAAAGAAAGTTAAAGATGTAGGAAGACTTGATAGTAGAAAGGAAAGAAAGGAGGCACAGGGAGGTAAATGCAGAGACCACAGAAACAGAAAGAGCAACAGAGAATGGAACTAGCAGGAAAGGGGAGAGAAAGGTCATAGGCAGTAACAGCCAGACGGAGTAGGAGAAAAACACATTGAGAGAGAGAGAGAAGGAAAAGCTGATTCTTTGTTGAGGAAAGTGTCTCTCCTTAAGAATTTTGGGCCAAGAAATCCAACATGGCGCAGAGCGTGGAAAGGAGGTACCAGACGCCCAGTGTGTGACCTTGGAGAAGCAAGAGTTCAGCCCGATGGAAATCCAAGCCGGTGTCCTGATGGCCTCTGTCCTGCTGCAGTTCATCCTGGTGAGTATGATTATGAAAAGGCAGGAATAAAGTGTTTTTTTTTCCCCTCAGATAAATCAACTTTCAGAAGAATCTAGGAGGAAACGGATAGGGGGCGAGGGATGGGAGGAGACATACAGGGAACTAGGAGGTAGTGGAGACGTGAGTATCATGGGGGCTACATAGAAGCATGTGTGACTGATGGCGTTGCCAAGGAAAAGGGGGACCGAAATTAGGCTGAGTGTGGATATAAGCAGAATAGCTGTGGCACTTACAGAGTCACTATGTAAATTTCTCTTTGAGCATCTTATCGCCCATACCTCAAAACCCCCAACTAATTTATAAAAACTAACTACATTACAATTCCATTAAATAGAACTTCCCGCATCTGCCCAAATACGATTTTAGCAGTTTAGGTACCTCCAGTCCAGAAATGTAAAGAGAGGGAGGCCTCTTTAATACTCTGAAAACTTATCTGTCGGGTACAATGAACTCTGTTCTGGTGATGGACACACGAAGAGCCCAAATTAGGCATTGTAGAAGGTATCCATGTAACAAATACATCTGTACCTTCCTTAATGTTTTGAAATAAAAAAATAAAAATAAGACTATTTTGGGCCCTTTCTGTTTCCCTACAATGAATCAGAAACTCTTGAATAATTTATTAGCTGAGAAAGGGGTCACTGAACTGAGGATTCCGGACAATCAAGAAGTTCTTGTAGCTATGGAATCTGGCAGAAGGGAGGGCAAAGGAAGAAGCTGGGTGGTGCATTCCTGTATTTCCCCCCCATAGGCCCATTAAGCTGATTCTGAAAATGCATGTCTTTTCTTTTTCTTATATTTTCTTATGGTGCCCTTTTCTCTTCCTTTTCTTTCTTTCTCCTTCATTTCTCTTTTCTCTTTTTGCAACAAGTCTGAAAAGTAGCATTTTATCCACTGAGCACTTCAAGCTTCTCTTAATTTTAGTGAAGAAAGTGAAACAAAGTTCTAGGGTTGTTAGGAGGAAACATACACGTTGTCATCACTAGTGGCCATCTATTTTAAATAAAAGCAAAAATTGGCAGTGCCTGTGGCTCAGTGAGTAGGTCACTGGCTCCATATACCAAGGGTGGCAGATTCGAATCCAGCCCCGGCCAAACTCCAACAACAACAACAAAAGTAGCCAGGCACTGTGGCGGGCGCCTGTAGTCCCAGCTGCTTGGGAGGCTGAGGCAAGAGAATCATCTAAGCCCAAGAGCTGGAGGTTGCTGTGAGCTGTGATGCCATTGCACTCTACTGAGGGCGACAAAGTGAGACTCTATCTCTAAAAACTAAATAAATAAATAAAAGCAAAAATTGATAACCATGAGTTTCTCCAGTGTTATCTGCAGAGGATGGCTGGACTAGTAATTCTTTTACAAATCCCTTTCACCTGCTAGGTCTCAATTATAAGTAAACTCTGACACCCCCCTCACCGCCTCCACCAAGGACTCCCAAAAGGTGCAAATATCTGTTCCTTTTCCAAGGGGCTTTCTTGTTGTTTTCATGACATATCAGGTCATTCAAGGTATTGGATATCAGAACAGCTTCAGGATTTAAATTTACCTACAGGGGTCTTTGAAGGAGGAAGTCGACCTGAAATATAAAGCAGAAGAAGGAGTGGAAGCTTTCTTTACAAGGAGTAGCTCAAAGAGTTTTAGAGCAAACTTGTCTCTGGTCCTGTGAACTCATTCAACACACACTTACCATGAGTTTGATTTGAATTCCGGCTATATCAATGGGGTGCACAGGCAGCCACATTACTTGAATGCTGTGCCTTAGTTCCTAATCCTTTTAAAATAACATTAAATGTACCCATAAAGAGGGTTATTGTGATTAAATGTCATAAAATATTAAAAATTCTTAGCAGTCTGACTGGCATATATCCCCCTCCACCCCTGCTGCCACTGCCTTTCCTCTTCTCTTGGAGGGTGAGTTATTGTCGCACTTAGCATGCAAAAGTGCAGCAGGCTAGAAATCAACTGGGCAGGAATTAAGAGGCCAAAAATGGTATCCTGAGGAACTGTATCAAGAATTTTCTGAGACAAACATTTTGATAGAAATGGCTCTCTCATTCACAAAAGTGGTGATGTTCATTCAGACCTCCAACTCAGACTAGAGATTTGCTCTTCTGGATTCCCTCACCTTAAGAGCAACAGGCAACAGGCATGGGGCAGTGAAGTTAACAGCCCTGAAAATGGACTGACTCATGATCATGTCCTCATGTTTACCAAGTGATCTAACACCGCACAACCATGAAAGGTGATTGTTAGACAGCTGCACCCAGCAGACAAGATGATTTCCCTGTCTGAGACTATTTCCCTTCCTACAGCTTCCTGGGACAAGATGTGAAGAGAACTGTGGCAGTCATGAACAGTAAGTATCTGAGAGTTCAAGCTGGGAGCAAGGAGGAACAGAAAAAAAAGTCAATTCCCCCCAAAAGGTCAAGATGTCATTAGATTATCTATGACTTCCCTTTATTCATTTTAGTTAAATGGTCATCTGCGTACTAATCTCATAGATGGGTTGTGAAAAAATAAAGACGTGTTTGTGTCATCCTAAATACTCAAAATAACACTGCTGACAGCATGTTTGCCAGTCATCCCATCAAAGCAACACAATTAATCGCAATGTATACAGTCACAGAGATTTGCAAAAGACTTTTTAGCTATGTTTCTCAGTGACTCACTAGGACAGACTGGACTTATTATCTACATGCTGACATATTTGGGTGATTTTCAAAGTTTCATTGCTACTTAAAACCCCAAAAGCATTTTTTTTTAGACAGTCTCACTTTATCACCCTTAGTAGAATGTCATGGCATCACAACTCACAACAACATCAAACTCTTGGGCTTAAGTAATTCTCTTGCCTCAACCTCCCAAGTAGCTGGGACTACAGGCATAATGTCTGGCTCTTTTTAGAGACAGGGTTATGCTTTTGTTCAGGCTGGTCTCAAACTCCTGAGCTCAAGCAATTCACCTGCTTCAGGGCCTCCCAGAGTGCTAGCATTACAGGCGTGAGCCATTGTGCCTGCCCCCCCAAAGCATTTTCTAGTTATCAGGGTATGTTAATAGGTATTGGAGACTTTATTTAGCTATCTATTTGATGACGTTATCTATTCACCCAAACCTGTCACAATTAGATCTTAAGCAGACATAGAGAGTATAAAGATAAAATTGTAAAAGATTCATAGTTATAGTTAGAAGAACGATAAATAAAACTGCAAAAAGCAGGGGTGGTTTGAATAAAAGACTTATCCAGGCTAAAGAAAAACACATATTTAGCCATGGAAGGGTTTCTCAGTAGCCAAGTCTGTTAAACCCAGGAAAATGGGGATGGTTTTGATTACTTGTCAGGTACATGTGGAGTGCTGGCTACACACACTGTCTTAGGTTTTAGACAGCTACTACTGTAGGAAGAATCTTGTCCTTACAATCAGAAACTAATTAGAACTAGAGGAACTTTGAACACATGAGGAAGGCGAAGAAATAAGAAGGGGACATCTTTCCGTGAAAAAAAATCTTATTTGCCACGTATGTATGAAAATAGATTCAATGGATTCCAACAGATGGATGTATTAGAAAATACTAAATGACAAAATGTACTAATCTTCAGTACAAAAGATCCCCAAATACTTTGCTTCCCCTCTTCCTCCAATCTCTGATCTTATGTCCTCCTATGCAATTTTTCTTCATTCTCTCTCTCTCTTTTTTTTTTTTTTATACAGAGCCTCAAGCTGTCACCCTGGATAGAGTGCCGTGGCATCACAGCTCACTGCAACCTCCAACTCCTGGGCTCAAGTGAGTCTCCTGCCTCCGCCTCTCAAGTAGCTGGGACTACAGGTGCCCCCCACAATACCCGGCCATTTTTTGGTTGAAGCCGTCATTGTTGTTTGGCGGCCCGGGCTGGATTCGAACTCGCCAGCTCAGGTGTACATGGCTGGCGCCTTAGCCCGTTGAGCCACAGGCGCCGAGCCAATTTTTCTTCATTCTCATCCTTCCAGAGCCGGTTAACAATTGCCACAATTAATTCAGAATATTTAGTTTGTTTTCATGGTGGTGAATTTGGCTCTGCTTTTTATGCCCCTCCTGCTTACTCTCAATAGTTATGCATATCAGTTTTGATCCTGGATGTGAAGTTTAGGGTCCTCCTTATGGTGGATGTGACACTGTGAAATATTCATCTGAGGACTGGCTTCTTCTTTTTTCCTGGCTATCCTTCGGAAAATTCTTTTTTTTTTTTTTTTTTTTTTTGCAGTTTTTTTGGCCAGGGCCAGGTTTGAACCCCCTACCTCTGGTACATGGGGCTGGTGCCCTACTCCTTTGAGCCACAGGCACTGCCCATTCCTAAAATTCTTGAACTCTCGGCTTGGCGCCCGTTGCTCAGTGGTTAGGGAACCAGCCACATCCACTGGGGCTGGCGGGTTCGAACCTGGCCTGGGCCTGCTAAACAATGAAAACTACAACAAAAAAATAGCAGGGCATTGTAGCAGGCACCTGTCGTCCCAGCTACTTGGGAGACTGAGGCAAGAGTTAAGCCCAAGAGTTTGAGGTTGTTGTGAGCTGTGATGCCATAGAACTCTACCACGGGTGACAAAGTGACACTCTTGTCTCAAAAAAAAAAAAAATTCTTGAACTCTCCTAAGCAGTAAGTCTCTTTTGTATGCTAATGAGTTGACTGGTGGCTAGCAGTGCTTGGGTAGCTTCAGGAATGGTTTGTGGCACCTGATAGACCAGTGAGGATTAGTGGGTGGAATTTTTCAGCCCCACCCAACATTGAGGGAAGGGAGAGGGGCTGAAGGTTAAGTTGATTACCAATGGCCAGTGCTTTAGTAGATCTTGCGTATATAGTGAAACTTCTATATAAACCCAAAGGACTGGGTTCCAAGAGCTTCTGGATAGCTGGACACTTGGAGGTTGCTGGAGGGTTGTGCTCCTGAAGAGGGCATGGAAACACCACACCCCTTCCCACATGCTTTCTCTTACCCATCTGTGCATCTATATTCTTGGTAATATCTTTTATAATAAACTGATACATGCAGGTGTTTCCCTGAGTTCTGTGAGCTGCTCCAGCATATTAATGCAAACCAAGGAGGGGGTCCTGGTAACCCTGCCTTTTGGCTGGTGGGTCAGAAGCACAGGTAAGACAAGCTGAGGCTTGTGGGGAGTCAGTCTTGGCTACTGACCTCTCGATCTGTGAGATCTGACAGTATCTCCAGGTAGATAGCATCATAAATGAATTGAATTAGAGGACTCTTAGCTGGTGTTCCCTGTGGAAGCATTGCTTGCAGGGTATACAGGGCATCCCTACCCGCTCACCACCCCTGATGCTAGAAGTATTAGGAGAATACAGGCGGAAGAAACTGAATTTGTTTTTCCTACATTCTCAGTGGGAGTGTTGCAACAGCTTGTGAAACATAAGTTACAAACTTGATCTTATTGCTTTCCTACTTATAACTGCATTTTTCTTTACACTTATATTCTATTGACTTTAAATATAGACAAGGCTTAACTTTCGTATCCATTTTCAAACCCACTCTTTGTAAACTTGCATTCCAAGTTCTTTCTTGGTAATTTTCACCATAACTGTGTTTGCAATAGTTATATAAATTTTCTATGAATGCTTTTCATGACACTACCTTAGTCTGCTTTACAATGATTTATAAAATGAGTTGCACAATGCCATCGACAGTAGAAACACTACCCAAGGCATTCCATGTCTCAAAAGATTCAACTAGCTACACTGAAGTTTAAATAATAAAACTCACAATGCTTTTTTAATAATAAGGCATCATATCATACTGTAAATTCTGAGGGTGGAGTTGTAACAGATATTGCCTATATTTCTTTTAATGTAAAAAACATTATTCTTTTTTCATAGTTGCCTGACCACAGACTGGGTACATCTCTGGTATATATGGTAAGTTTCAGCTGTAATACTAAGAGAGATACTTTATTTCTTAGGAGCATTAATTTTTTTTTCAAGTTTTAAAATATATTGTCAGCAGGGGAAAAAAAAATAACTGACAGCCTGCATACTTGCTTAGCATCTGGTGGAGTAAGATTTCTTTACCTCATCACCAACCTATGTGACAATATGCCAGGATTTCCTTTTTCAATACCACCTTTTCAGCCAGTGTCAAAAGCTTATTGAGCCTTTTCCTCAGGGCTTGTTCTAGAAATATCTCTACAGAGGAGATTACTTTAGTGCAGTAAAAAGCAGCCCCTCCAAACCACCTTAAATGTCTTATTATTTGTCCTAATGAATTCATGCTGTCTTACTGACAAAATAAGTATATACGTAAAGTGAAAGCCTTAGAAATAAAATCTTATAATTATTCTATAAAATACTTAAACAAGAATCAAAATGCAGACATGAAAGACTGATCATGCCAGAGTCGGGAAATGAGCCAGATCCCAGAGCTCCTTGTTGCCTGTGGGCTCCTGCAGGTTGCTGGTGGTAATTGGTGCCCTGGTCCTGCTGTGTGGCCTGACTTCCCTGTGCTTCCGCTGCTGCTGTTTGAGTCGCCAGCAAAATGGGGAAGAGGGAGGCCCGCCACCCTACCAAGTGACCGTCATCTCTTTCGATCATGACAGCACTCTGCAGAGTACTATCACATGTGAGTACACCAGCCTCATAACATGGGAGAGGGATTCAGATTTAAAATGAATGATTGGGGGGTACTGAAGTGATACTGATGATGTCAGGACTCAGGGTTGTTTTCACTTCCAGAAGCCTCACGATGCAGTGACCTGGGACTCTCACCTATGCTCCTTGCTCAAATATTTGTCTCGCTGATGATAGAATGAAAAAAAGAAGTAAAATATTAGAGACAACATTGGAAATGTTTTGTAGAAAGAATTACCCAGCGTGTAAACAATTGTTCCGCTAAAAACTATTTTAAATTCTGAGCACAATTCTTTTTCAAAATGTCTTGGAGTTTGTGAGAACCTACATTTTCTATTATCTGTACTATTTTATCTTACTTATTTATTTATTTATTTATTTATTTATAGTTTTCGAGACATAGTTTCAAGTTATCACCCTGGGCAGAGTGCCATGGTGTCATAGCTCACAGCAACCTCAAACTCTTGGGCTCAAGCAATCCTCTTGCCCGAGATTTTCTATTTCTAGTAGACACCAGGGTCTCGCTTTTGCTCAGACAGATCTTGAACCTGTGAGCTCAGGCAATCCACCCGCCTCTGCCTCCCAGAGTGCTAGGAATATAGGCGTGAACCACTGCACCCGTTCCCTATTTTATATTTTTAAAGAAAGTAGTGTTGATGTGTACTTTCAATTCTTTATTCTTCTAGTCTTGATACACCATATTTTTTTTTTTTTTTTAGAGACAAGAGTCTCTTTGTCACTTTGTCACCCTTGGTAGAGTGCCATGGCATCACAGCTCATAGCAACTTCCAGCTCTTGGGCTTAGCCGATCCTCTTGCCTCAGCCTCCTGAATAGCTGGGACCACAGGTGCCCACCATAACGCCCAGCTATTTTTTGTTGCAGTCTGGCCGGGGCCCGGTTTGAACTCACCACCCTTGGTCTATGGGGCCTGCGCCCTACGCACTGAGCCACAGGCACCACCCAATACACCAGATTTTATCCCCAACAATACCTTGATGATTATAACACATCTTCCTTTATCTCTTTTTTAATAACATTCTATTTTTAATAAATAGTTTCCTATACTGGGGAGTAAATACTAGGAGGAATGGATCAGCGTCTGTGGCTCAACGGGCTAAGGCGCCAGCCACGTACACCTGAGTTGGCGGGTTCGAATCCAGCCCGCCCACCAAACAACAATGACGGCTGCAACCAAAAAATGGCCGGGCGTTGTGGCGGGTGCCTGCAGTCCCAGCTACTTGGGAGGCAGAGGCAAGAGACTCGCCTGAGTCCAGGAATTGGAGGTTGCTGTGAGCCGTGATGCCACAGCACTCTATCCAGGGTGACAGCTTGAGGCTCTGTCTCAAAAAAAAAAAAAAAATACTAGGAGGAACACCAGGTGACAAAAGACTGTGATATTTATTCTAAAAACCAAGTAATTTGAAGTGTTGTTGTTCACCTTTCCTACTTCCCCTTTGTTACTGTCACCTTGGGAAAAAAAGATAA
>CAUYRH010017545.1:0-49871 GCA_963574655.1 Perodicticus potto
ATAGTGATTAAGAAAATGCCATGAAGGCTATCTCTAACAGTATGATCAAAATATTTCTGATTGTATATGAAGTAAGCACATTGTGCCCCATGATTGCACCAATGTACACAATTGTGATTTAATAAATTTTTTTAAAAAAAAGAAAGAAAAAATAACAGCTGAAAAATTTTCCAATTTGATGATAAATATATAAACTCATGTGTTCAAGAAGCTCAATGAAGCTAAAAAATAGTAATACAAAGAAAGCTACACTTAAATGCATAGATGATCAAATTGATGAAAACTCATGACAAAGAAAAAAATCTTCAAAGCAGTCAGGGGAATAATGACAAGAATTACTACTAACTTCTTATTAGAAATAGTGAAAACAATGTCCAGAAGATAATAGAACAATATTTTCAAAATTTAAAAATGTATGGAATTCTATATCCAACAAAAATATTTTAAAGTAAAAGTAACTATTAAGAATGAAAAAGGTGGGCGGTGCCTTTGGCTCAAAGGAGTAGGGTGCTGGCCCCATATGTTGGAGATGGCAGGTTCAAACCCAGCCCCGGCCAAAAGCTGCAAAACAAACAAACAAACAAACAAACAAAAAACAAAGAATGAAAAAGATAATTTTAGACAAACACTGAAATCATTTGTCAACAGCAAATATTAAAGGAAATTCTTCAGGCTAAGGATAAATAATACTAGATGGTAAACTGAATCTACACAAAGGAATAAACAGTAATAGAAATGAAAATATAAAATACTTTTTATTCTAATTTTATAATTTTATTCATATTTCATAAATCATATCTCTGAAGATAATTGGCCAGAGTAAAAATAGTAACAATAAAATTGGTTGGCTTATAATAGGTGTAGAAGTAAGAAGTAGTAAACCAATTACTAGCTACAAGCTATGCATTTTAAATTGAAAGACATATATTGGCTAAAAGTAAAAAGATCAAAATATATTTGTAATGCAAATATTTATTATAGGAAAATTGGAGCGACTACAAGTTCTGATAATTAAGTTCATGAACTTGCCACCATAGACTTATGTTGGCAGCACTATACAAACAAGCTGGTAAAGTTTCATAAACTTGGTACACCAGCAACTCACATCTGTGTTCATGTCTATGTGTAGCAGAGTCCTGATGAGTGATATTCATTATTGTTTTGTGTTTTTGTTAGAGCAATGAACAAATATTAAATTTCTTGTTAAACTTGGCAAGAGTGGAAGTGAAATCAGGAACATGTTAGTCCAAGTTCATGGGGATAATGCCATGAAGAAAATGACAGTGTACAAATGGATTAAATGTTTTTCTGAGGGGAAGGAACATGTCATTGATGAAAAGAGGTAAGTAATGAGAAGAACTGACAAAGACATTGTCAAAATTCATCAAATGAGAAGCTAGCTGTGAAAAGCTATCAGACCAAGTAAACACTGATAGAGAAATAGGAAAATCTAAAGTGAAAATCTTGGCCAAGAACTCACGGGTCTTGCATCACAACAATGTACCTGCTCACACAGCACTGTCTTTAGCCATTAAGTAAATAACTGTATTGGAACACCCTCCCTACTCACCTGATCTGGCCCCCAAGACTTTTTTCTCTACCCTAAGATAAAGAAAATATATGACAGCAGTTTTGATGGCCATTTCAGAAAAAGAGTTCCAAAATTGCTTTGAAGTGTGGACTAGGCACTGGTGTTGATACATAGCTTTTCAAGGCAAGTACTTGAAAATGACCTTAGTGATATTCAGCAATGAGGTATTTAGCATTTTTTATAGGAGGAGTCTTGTCAGACCTCATATCTTAATATCAGTAAAAATAAAAATCAGAAAAATGAACATTTCCAGAGAAAATTAGGGAAATTTTATAATAGGAAGGGTGATCAAATCAATTTATCTAGAAGACTGAAAATCCAAACTGTGCATGCAAATAATAGCAAAAGCTTTAAAATTCATGAGCAATATCTGATAAAAATGAGTAGAAAAATAAGCAAATCTATGTTGGAGATTTTGACATTAATCTTTCAATAGTTGATAGAATATGTAGACAGAAAATCAGTACCAACGTAGAAGACTCAAACAACTCTAATAATGAACTTGTTCTACCTGGCATTTATAGAACACTCCACCCAATAACAGCAGAAAATATATTCTTTGCATTCTTGGGCTGCTCAGCAAGATAAAGTATTTATTGGACAGCAAAGAAATATCAATGAATTTATTGGAGGAAGAGGAAAAAAGGATCCCATTGAGATTTGATCACAATTTGCAACATATACTGATTATACCTGTATTATGTCAATAGAATTTCTACATCAATATTGCTACAGTTCAAGTTTGTTGTTCTATTAACTCATCCTATGACTTCTGTCAAATTCTTTGTAAGAATCTCAGTTTTCCCATACATAAATCCATGGTTTTAACTAATCAATCTTTCCTTAAATCCATTTCCACTAATGTTTACAAAACCAACACCTAGTACATATTTGGGGTTATAGAAAGACATCTCAAAAAATACTTGTCAGAAAATATTAAATTAGTTAATAAGTAGTTTCTCTGATGAAAGAGATACTTTGACAGCATTCTTCTGCATTTCATCTTTACATCTCTGGCTTTCAAATATGTCACCATTCTAAAGGGAAATAGATTAGGGATTCAAACTTATTTTCCTTACTTAAACATTTGACTTTTCTTAATTTCTTATAATTTATAATAGATTTGTGAATGGAGTACAATTTTTAATGATTTGTTTGTCAGAGTAGTAGTTTAATGTCATTAGGTAAAGGACAATAATGTAAGTATTTGTTGAAGCAGTTTTAAAAAAAACATGCCATTGTATTTACTATAGAGAATGTCATTAATGCCTGTGAAATGGAAGGTAACAATAATAAAATTAATGTAAAAACTTCAGATTATTATTTTATTTTATCCCTAGCTATGAGTGTATCTCTCAAAGTCCATTTTGCTGTTGCAAACATGAATTTCATGTAGAAACTCTATTGACATAATACAAGTATAATCAGTATATGTTGCAAACAGAAATCAAATCTCAAACACTAATTTCTGATGTTTATTTAAAGCATCAATACAGTGTACTGATTTTTTAAATAATCAAAGTATCTCACAATTTTTCAGCTACTTTTGACCTAATTTTAAGATTAAAAATATTTAATTCAATATTCTTCAAAGTACATTCTGTAAAACATCATTATGTAGACTATCAATGCTATGAGGAGAGGAGGGAAAGAAAGAACCCCCACCTTTAATTAAGTTTTGAAAATTCTGACCTAAATAAATTCACAGAACTTCATAGATCTTTTCATATCTTAATGTATAATATGAATCTCCAAATGGTGGAGAAAGACCCATTATATTAAGTGCTTCCCAAACTTTTCATGAGGAGTATTGGTGTCCTATGTCTGCAGTAAAAACACAAACTTGGTGGCTTAAAACAATAGAAACTTAACTCTCTCACAGTTCTAGTGACTAGTAGTCCAAAATCAACATATCATGAGGATCACAACTTTCCATAGAACTTTCAGAGAAAGATCTGCCTTTTTGCCTCCTCCAGCTTCCTGTGGCTATTGGCCATCTTTGGTATGTGGTTACATCTTTCCAGTCTTTCCTCTGTTATCACAGTTCCTCCTTCCATCTGGGTATTTGTTGAATCTCCCTCCCTCTCACTCAGTCTTATCTGTCACAGCAACTGGGGCACACATGGATAATGGATGGCAAGTTTCTCCTTCCACAATCCTCAACTTAATTGCGCATTTTATAACACAAACAATAATTATGCTTTTAGCACATAAGGTAACATTCATAGGGTCCAAGGGTTGGCATGTGAGCATATTCCTGTCCAAGCCACCATTCAGTCCACAACACCATGGAACCATTACATGAAACTTGCCTCTTATTCATTCATATATTTGCACAAAATATCTTTTGTCTCATCAGTGTATGCTAGGCACTATTCTCGGTACTTAAGAATTAGGAGCAAATAAAATTTTAATAGGATTAACTTGAGAAAATTCTGCTGCTAATCAATAAGTGTTTTTCAAACAATGGTAAGGATTCATCGAACAAATTAAAAACTATACAATGAATGTAATTTGTCTTTTCTTTCGGTAATTTAGCAAGTTTAGTAATTTAGCAATTTTTAAAACTTTTACATTTTACCATGTGCTGGGATATAGAAGAAGATAAGAAATGTTTTTTGCTAGAAAAAAATAGCATGTATTAACTAAATTGAGAAATAAAATAATAGAACACATGAGAAATTTAAAACTTCATTTAGGAATATAAAAACGTGTGTGTATACATGATAAACAACAAAATATATAAGATGGCTATGTATTTACAGAAACACCAAATACATTACTCTGAGTGCTTTTTTCAAGGAAAGGAAAAAGAGGAGGGAAAGAAAATAAATAGCAAAAAATATAAAATACAATAAAACAAGTATGAGACTTTGAAAGAATCAACAATAATTACCATGAAATAAAGTAAGATTGACTTAATTATCTACCTCATTGAAGGCTGAAAACAAAAACAATGAAAATGAACAAAAATGCTAAATGTAAAATTATACAAGTAGTACACAGAGACAAAAAATAGGAAATTCAGACTAAGAACTACGAAAAATATCCCAATATATTGATAATATTTGTGTGTGTGTGTGTGTGTGTGTGTTTGTATACATGTACACTCACACTTATTTTTGGTTGGTGGTATATGGATGTTTTATACTGTTGTTAGTATTTTCTTTATTTTTTTACATTTCAACATTAGTTTCTATTTTTCTTATTATCAGAGGCAAGGAAAAAATCAGAGAAAAGCAAAAGAAAAACTTGTGCCTGAAAGGCATTGTAGTCCATTTTGACATTTTGGTTTCTAATGTCATAACACATGAAAGAAACACAAAATGAATTAAAAGAAATCACATAAGAAAATGGCTGATTAAATTATTAAAATGAATAGTCAAGGAAAAGCAGAGGCCTAACTTGTTCACATGCATATATCCTGATCATAAAACCAGATCACAGGCCTGTGCACAGACTCTCAAGGCTAGTTTTTCTGCACAATTAAGTGTATTTGCAGTATACATCAAACTCAACTTCTTCCCTGTGCCAATAAGTTGAAGGGTTAAATAGGGAGTCTTTGGTTCTCCCCTAAAAGGGCTTCATCACTGAGAATGAAGTTTAAAAGCAGTGTCATTAGTAAGCCTGCAAAAATGGTCATGCCAATGATGAGATGGAAAAATTCAGACGTGTGGTGCTTTCTTAAGAAATAATAATTATTTCTTAAAAGGGTAATTCCCTGAAGTCAAGCCTGAGCCATTTTTAACTTCTACAAGCTATTTAAAAGCTCAGACTTTTGAACCTAAATCAGGAAATCCCGTTCCGACCCTTGCAGTTTTGCCGCCTTGGGTCACAGAAACATAGTCCATGCTATGCTGGAATTTCAAGAAATTCACAAGTATAGAGCAGTTAGTCCTAAGAGATATGCAGACAGGCCTTTTAAAAATCAGGGGGAGGGCAATAGCATCCAATTGCCTCTTATGGTATTCTTTGGTAGAGATGAAGCCCAAGCCCACTAGGACTGGTCCAGCCTGAAAAATCTCACAATGTTTTACCAGTGATGCTGTTTCCTTTTGCTCAATAATATAAGTATCACAGTCCATGAAATCTAAAATAATGTTCAAATGTCCTCATTTTTCTGTAACCATTTAATTCCTCTCCTCTTCCTCCCATACCCCATCCTCCTTCTCCTCCTAGTCTTTTTTCATCTTCTTTTTCTGACTTCTCACTTCTTTGTAGTTCTTTCTTCTTCATCATCAGAATACTAACTGCTAACTGGGTTAAATACATTTCAGAAAATAGTGCTGGGGATCAACAGAAGGATGATTATGATGTCACTGTTTTCATTATTTTAATAGACATATATTGGATGTCCACTATTTTTTTTTCATGTTTATCTTATTTCAGGTTAATTGTGGATACAAACAATTAGGGTACAATATTGGCATTTGTTAGGTAAAGTCCATCTTATAATTGTGTCCTGTCCCCAAGAGGTGTGCCATACACCCTAACGTTGTACCCATTAAGTGGGAGCATACCCATCCCCTTTCCCTTCTCCCACCTTCCATTCCCTTGTTCCCATGCTCTCCCACCTTGGGTTGAGTTTTTCTCTTATGTGGCTGTGTATTAGATCGTCTACTGGCTTCATATTAGAATTGAGTACATTGGATTCTTGAGTCTCCATTCTTATGATATTTACTAAGAAGAATGTGTTTCAACTCCATTCAGTTTAATACAAAACATTTACAGTCTTCATTTTTTAATGGCTGAATAGTATTCCATGGTATTGAATGTCAACTGTTATTATAACTAAGAATACCATTTTCAAAGACACGGCTAAGGCCTCAGATGCATTCTGTCCCCAAGATTCTTATTTTACAAACAGGAGAAACAACATTCATTATGTACCTCATATGTGGTCAGTGTTAAGCTAAATTCATCCCATTAAATATTAAAAATATACCATGTTTTATATCTAATTAGGCCATGATATAGATGAGAACTGAGCCTTAGTGAATATATGTCACATGTCATGGTGTTAGAAAAGGATAGATACAGTAGCTAAACCCAGATTTGTCGTATGCCAAAACTAGTACTCTTTCTACTACTAATCATATTGCCCTGAGGAAAAAAAGGAGCTAAATTAAGGGGCAAAACTAGGTTTAAGACCAATTTATGTTGAGTATACATATAATTGACTTTCTACTTTAATACTCTGATATTCCTTTATGCATGAGTAATCATATTTCAAGGAATGATAGATTATTTTTAACATCTAGATTTGAAATTTTCCCTAGTTCTTCATCTGGGCATTGTATGAAACATGGTATATTGAATAAGGACCTTCCAAGAACTTAAAATTTATAAGAAACAAAGTCTTATAAACATTCATACGATTTTTTTATAATGACTGGCACTTTCTTCTCAATGGTATACAGAGGGTAACAATTCTATTTATTTTGAGAAACATTTATTGTCTATTATGGGAAAGGTACTGGCAAGTCTTTGAGGATATAAAGGAAAATACAAGAGTTTCATATCTCCGAAGAAATAAATATACAAAACTGGGGATCACAATGAAATGTGGACTATGCCAAGTTAGAAGTAAGCCCAAAGAGCATTGCCAGCATAGCAGAGGAGATCCTAGGTGTGCAAGGTGGGAGGGAAAAGGTGGTAGGAGAGATTGTTGGAAGAAGACCGATGCTGAGATGCCAATAACAAGAAAAGGCCAGGTAAGTGAATAGAAGAGAAGTACTGTGAGCAAAAGCCTGACACCAGGATCACATGGCAGACTTTAAAGGACAGCAATTAGAAGGGATCATCAGGAGCTTTGAGGTTTTGTAGGAGGCTAGTGAGAAACATAGTTTAAAAGATAAGTGAAGGTTTTTCTCCATGATGAAGAAGAGATGAATTCTCTGGATATGGAGGGGAGTGATCACTGTAATGGTACCATGGTTGGAGCCATGGGTCAGTAATGTCTTTTCTCTGTTGTACAGAAGAGGAATCTGAGTCCCAGAAAGAGAATGTAACATCCTCCAAGTTCTACATCTGGCCAGTGGTAGAATTATTCATTCAGCCATTTAATCAATAGTTACCAAATGCTGACAGTGATGAGAAGGCAGACAGTGTTTTGTCCTCATCAACTTACCTACCAGAGGACATTTTTAAACAACTACCATTTTTGAGCTATTACTATGTACCAGAAAGAGTGATGAGACATTTAAGTAAACCACCTCTTAGTTCTCACATTCCCTATTTCCCACTAAAATCTAACTTGTAACAATGGGTAAACTGTCTGTCTCATTTTATTAATGTGTTTTCAGAGCCTAGAACTGTTCTTGGCACATAGTAGGGAGCTCAATATGTATTTCTGGAAAAAATAAATCAATTTATTAATTGGAAAATTTTGTCATCCCCATTATTTTCATTAAGATTAAATAATTCTGCTAACTCCCAGGCCAGAATTCTTGGCTCTGAACACATGTTCTGTCTCCCCACTTCCTGTTCTATTTTACTCTCTGGAGAGCTGGAAAAATAACTGCAAATACAATCTCATTTTCAAAGAGCTTAAACTTTCCTCCCAAGGCCCTGACACAATCCTCAGCTGTACTGGGAGCCAAATGTGTGTCCCAGCAGACTCTTCTAAGCAGGAGGGCTGGTGTGACCCTGCAGATGGTGCCCATTCTAACATCACGGAGACAGGACTTTCAGGACATGTTCCATCTTGGGACAGGATAGCAGAGGGCTGTGAAGGCTGATTCCCAGGGGACTGTGGAGAAAACATTACATGTGTAGCTAAGAGTGGTTATAAAGGGTGGTACCTGTGGCTCAAAGGAGTAGGGTGCCTGCCCCACATGCAGGAGGTGGAGGGTTCAAACTCAGCCCCAGCCAAATGCTGCAAAAAAAAAAAAAAAAAAAAAAGAGGGGTTACGAGGCCCCACCTCCAAAGGCTGGAGACCTGATGTGCAAACAGAAATGTCACATCTTCAGGTAAATTATGTGCTGTGTGACTGTGACTTTGTGCATATACTACTCTCCAGATCCTCTGCCAGATTCGCATGGCGCATGGGACCTAAGTCTGCACACAGGATCCCAACACACAACTGGGGTCACAAGACATCCACTACTTACCTCTCATGGCCTCCTACACTCTCCTTCCCGTCTACCCTGACAGCTCTCCCCACCAATCCTCTGACTCCTCTTTCAATACTGTGTTTAAATAATGAAATTGTTTTTTGGAACTCTATGCATTCATATGATCATGAAATTGGGAAAAATAAAAAAGGTCACTGATCCCAGGGTTTCACTTAGTGCAGAGAAAGCAATCCTTTTAAAGAACCTTAAAACCTGGATGGTTGAAATGATGTGCATAAAATCAGCTTATTAATAAAATGTTTACTTTTTTCCAGTGTGTATAATAAGCACCCCTCACATCACAGCAGCTTAGTAATACCATGGGTAGGTTTTCTTAATCAACAGATATCTAAAGTGACCAAGAGGTTGAGAATGGAGAAAGGGGGAACTTTTGTTAAAAGAGAATTCATTGAAACAGCAAAGTTTTCATTTGACTCTGCAGCGAGCTGGATATTGAGTGAATTATTTACAAAGTAACGGGAAAGACTTCACAAATAAGTAGAAAACTTTATACAAATAAAACCATACTGTCCCTTGACCCATTTCAACACAAAAGATTTGGAGGTTTATTAAAGTGACTAAAATATACAGAACTCAGAATGATTAGAATACATTGAATAATCAGACAGACTATGTAAGTTTTTTTTGTTTGTTTTATTTTTGTAAAACTGGTATAAAGTGGTATGGTATATGTCCCTGTTCTGATGTTCTTATAGATGTTTGTTTCTGGTTTATGTTGTTGCTGTTAGAGAGAGGTGGAATTTTTTTTATTGTTATGAGGATCATATGATATTGTTTACTTAGCTTTTTCACGTGTTTTTATTTTTCCCTAATTACTGGTGAGGTATAGCATATTTCCACAATTGTATAAGCCACTATCAGTCATTAAGTTTTTCTGTACTGTGAATCGGCCAAGTGTAACTGTTGTCCATTTTAATTTACTTATTATTCTTAATTTCAAGGTTATTTGTAATTTTATTTTTTATATATACACCAAACAGTTATCTATCATTGAAATATTTTGTAATAGATAATTTTCTTCAAGATTGCCTGTAACAAGTCCATGAAAAGATTTATCTTTCCCAAAGAACATATTAGGTTTTACTAACTTTTGCCCTTCAAGATGTTAATGATGAGCAATAAACAGCGTGTTCATGACATAGGTCCTCTCCTTACAATCCAGATTTCTGGGTGCACCTGCTTATATATACTGTTTTCAGTGAAGGAAACTAAACACAGAAAGCCTGCCAGAGGCTCTAAACATCTCCTTCATCTTACCATCTTCTTTCTTTAAGGAGTGCAAGTTGATTGTGGACATTCCAGCTCTAAGTCTCTGGGAGGAGGTACAGAAGAAAATAAAATCAGAGCCTGTATTAAATTTGCCGTATTTTTGTTTTTGATATGTTTTGAAATAATTTTATTTTATCATTTTTGTTGAGGTACAATTGAAAAAATTGCATATATTTAAGGGGCACCATAGGTGGCAAACAGTCAGGCTATTTTCACCACAGCCTGTGTTTTGGGGGAGGACACCTAAGATCTATCCTCTTAGAAAACTTCAAGTATACAATGCGGCATTGTTACTTGTAGTCATCGTGCTGTACTTCAGCGTCCCAGAACTCATTCATCTTATAAGTAAAATCTTGGTCCTTTTGAACTACATCCTCCCAGATTCCCCACATTCTGGACCCTGCCAGACACCATTCTCCTCTCTCCTGTGTGAGTTGCACTTTTTAGATTTCCACATAGAGTGAGATCATGCAGTGTCTATCTTTCTGTGTTTAGTTTACTTCACTTAACATAGTGAGTTTCACAGTCATCCTGCTTTGCAAGACAAGATTTCCTTCTTTTTTATGTCTAATATATCCCATTGCATATTCATACACATACCACATTTTTTAACCCTCTCATCCATTGACAGATGCTTTTGCTGTTTACATATCCTGACTATTATGATCAATGCTGCAATGAACATGGGAGTGTAGGTCTATTTGATGTATCATTTCCATTTCCTTTGAATATATATACCCAGAAGTGGGTTAGATCGGCCACATGCTAGATCCAAACTGTTAAAGTTTTGAGGAACTTCCAAATTGTTTTCCACAATGGTCGTACCAATTTCCTAATAACAGTGTAAAGGGTTCCTTTTCTCTGCACCTCCACCAAAACTTATCTCTTGTCTTTTAGTAATACCAACACTAATCCTGACAGGTGTGTTGTGCTATCTCATTTGTATGTCCCTAATAATTAGGGCTGCTGAGCATTTTATTTTATTTTTTTGGCAGTTTTTGGCAGGGGCTGGATTTGAACTCGCCACCTCTGGTGTATGGGGCTGGCGCCCTTCTCCTTTGAGCCACAGGCACCATCCACATTTTTGCATGTATTCTTCAGTCATTTGTATGTCTTCTTCTAAGAAATGTCTATTCAGTTCCTTGGCCTATATTTAATTAGCTTACTTATTGTTGTTTTGTTTTTGTTTTTCCTAAGTTGCATGAATTCCTTATTTAATTTTAATATTAACCCCTTAATATATGTAAAGTTTGTAAGTACTTTTCCCCCATCTGACCCTTGGCCTTTTCATTTTGTTGATTAGTTCCCTTGCTGTACAGAAATATTTTAGTTTAAAATAGTCCCATTTGTTTATTTTCACTTTTGTTGTCTGTGATTTTGGTATCATATCTGAAAAAAAAAAATAATCACTGCCAAGACCAATATCAAGAAGTTTTTCCCTATGTTTTCTTCCAGTGTTGGAGTTTAAGGTCTTACATTTAAATCTTTAATCTATTTTTAATTAATTTTTATATATTATGTAAGATCCAATTTTATTCTTTTATATGTTTTATACAGTTTTACATTCTTTTATACAGCTTTCCCAACACCATTTATTGAAGAGACCATCACTTCCCCATTGTGCATTCTTGGTGCCTTTGTCAAAGATATGCCTATATAGACATGAGGGTGCTTCTGGGCTCCGTATTCTGTTCTTGTCCCATATGCCTGTTTTCATGTCATTCCCATATTTTTGAAATTACTATAGTGTTTTATCATAGTTTGAAATCAGAAAGTGTGATGCCTCCAGCTTTGTTCTTCTTGCTGAATATTGCTTTGACTATTCAGTCGTCTTATGTGGTTTCAGGTAAATTTTAGGAATTTTTTTATTTTCCCATAAAAAATGCCATGAAAATTTTGATAGAGATTGCAGTGTATCTACAGTTGCTTTGAGTAGTATGAACATTTTAACAATTTAGATTCTTCCAGTCCATGAACATGAGCCATTTTTCCATATTGGTATCCTCCTTAGTTTCTTCAATCAATGTCTTACAGTTTTCACCATACATGTTTATCTTCTCAGTTGACTTTATTCCTAAGTATTTTATTCTTTTGATGTTACTATAAATGAGATCATTTTCTTGTATTCTTTTTTCAAACAATTTCTTATTAGCACATAGAAATACTAATTTTTGTTGGCCTGTCTTAATGGGGATGCTAAGAAAGAGACAATGTAACTGATATATGAAGAATAACGGCAGGAAAAACACAAATCCTTGAGACACAACTGAGATTTATCATTTGCAAAGCAAAGTTGGATCTTATTTCATAGGATCTTCCTAGTAATTGCCTTTGCCTTATTTTCACTTTAAAATAGGAAAATCAATGTTGGGAGGCATATCTAACTAAGCTCATACAGCTAAAAATTAGCACCTGTGGCTCAGTGAGTAGGGCGCCGGTCCCATATACCATGGGTGGCGAGTTCAAACTCGGCCCCAGCTGAACTGCAACAAGAACAAAAAAATAGCCAGGCATCGTGGCGGCGCCTATAGTCCCAGCTACTTGAGAGGTTGAGGCAAGAGAATCGCTTGAGCCCAGGAGTTTTAGGTTGCTGTGAGCTGTGACACTACAGCACTTTACTTAGGGTGACATAGTGAGACTCTGTCTCAATAAAAAAAAAAAAAGAAAGAAAGAAAATTAGCAAGGCAGGGGTTCAAAATGATCATCTCCTAGTTCTAGATCTTGTTTCTGCTATTTGAGGGTGAAGGATGTATGTTGGTGAATTAGTACATAACATACTCTGCCTCTGCTAGTATAACAATTCACTAACAGAACCACAATGTGCATTTTATAGTGTAAATTGCTTGTCCTTTTGAAACTGCATTAACTTTCCCAATCTTTAAAAAGTGAGGGGACTCTCCATTCAGGGAAATATAAAAGATGCAAAGTCTGCATCTTTTTATGGCTGAATAGTATTCCATGGTATACATATAACACAGATTATTGATCCATTCCTGGCTTTATGGACATTTGAGTTGATTCCACACTTTGGTGATTGTGAATTGAGCTATGATGAACATTCTAGTGCAAATGTCCTATGGTAAAATGACTTTTTTTCTTCTGCGTAGATACCTACTAATGGGATTACAGGATCAAATGGAAGGTCTACTTTTATCTCTTTGAAGATTCTTCATACTTCTTTCCAAGGAGGCTGTATTAATTTGCAATTGCACCAGCAGTGTAAATGTATCCCCTTTTCTCCACATCCACACCAGCATCTACAGCCTTGGGACTTTGTGATATGGACTATTCTCACTGGGGTTAGGTGATATCTCAGAGTGGTTTTGATTTGCATTTCTCTGATGATTAGGGACAATGAGCATGTGCTTTTTCATATGATCGTTGACCATTTGTCTTCTTCAGAGAAGGTTCTCTTCATATCTATATGTCAAAAGTTTGACCGTTTGGAATGATCCCACAAATCTCTCAGGTAATTATGAGTTTTTACTTTACATTTCTCTGCCTCTTTAAGAGCTTGGGATCGTTCAAAAGCCTTGTCTTCAATTTCAGGGGAGGGGAGGGGTGGAGGAGGAAAAGGGAAGGGAGAGAAGAGAGAAGGGGAGAGGAGAGGAGAGGAAAGGAGAGGAGAGGAGAGGAGAGGAGAGAAGAAGTTTGGATTCAGGGTGAATGTTAAATAAGCTGGCCAGAATAAATCTTGTTGAAAAGGGGCCTTGACGAGAAGGTGAATTTGGAGCAATGACCTGAGGGAGTGAGAAAGTGACCCAGCACACACCTATGGTATGTTCCCTCTAGGCAGAGACTGGAGGTGACAGCAAGCATGGTATGTTGGAGGAAGAGCAAGGGGTCTGAGATAGTTGGTGTAGGGAGAGACAGGAAAGATGATTGACCTCATAGGAAGGCAGAGCATTTGTAGGTCATCTTGAGGACTGGCTTCTAATCTGAGCAAGATGCAAAATTTCATTAATTTTCAAGATAAGGAGAAATGTCATCTGATTTATGTTCTTAAAAAAATAGTTTGCTGAGTTGAAAATAAAAGGACAGAATAGTAACAAAGACTCAGTTTAGGAGGTACTTCCAAAAGACAGTAGCATCTTGATGTGGAACAGAGAGAAATGGGGTTGTTCTGTAGGATGGGTTTGTTCTATAGGACGTGGAAAAAGATAAGCCATCAAAGATGACTCCAGCAATAGCAGGTTGGAAGTTCATTTGCTTTCTTTCTCTCTCTCTTTTTTTTAAATTTCAGAATATTATGAGGCACAAATGTTCTGGTTACATGAGTTGCTTTCGTACAGTTTGAATCAAAGTTACAAGTATGCCCATCACCTGGATAGTGTGCATTGTACTTGTTAGGTGAGAATTTACCCTTCTCCTCCTTATCCCCCTTTCTGCTTTCTTTCCATTTAGTTTTACTACCAAATGTGCTCATGTGCGGTGATAAATTAGTTTCAATTTAATAGTGAGTTCATGTGATATTTGTTTTTCCATTCTCACTGTACTTCAATTAGAACAATAGTCTCCAGGTCCATTCAGGTTATTTCAAAAGGTGTTATTAGCTCACCACTGTTTTTATAGCTGAGTAGTACTCCATGGTATAGATAAATATACAACATTTTATTAATACACTCATGTACTGATGGGCACTTGGGTTGGTTCCACATCTTTACTATAGTAAACTGTGCTGCTATAAACATTCCATTGCATATGTATTTTTTATAAAATGACTTTTTTTCCCTCTGGATAAATATCCAATAGTGGGATAACTGAATCAAATGGTAGGTCTACTTTTAGTTCTTTGAAGTATCTTCGTACAGTTTTCCACAGAGGTTGTACTGGTTTACATTCCCACCAACAGTTTACAAGAGTTGCTTTCTGTCTGCATCCACACCAGCATGCCTGGCTTACGGATTTTTTGATAAAAGAATTTATGAAGAAGTCCTGAAAGGCAGTCACAGCAACACCAAAAATTAACAAATAGGGCCTGATTGAATTAAAAGCTGCTGCACAGCCAAAGAAACAATCAACAGAGAGAACAGACAGCCTGCAGAATGGTAGAAAATACTTGCATGCCATCCTGCCATCCATCTGATAAAAGCTGATAACCAGAATCTATAAATAACTCAAGCAAATCAGCAAGGAAAAAAAATCAAACAACCCCATTAAAAAAAGTGGACAAAAGACTTGAATAGCAGCTTTTCATAAGAAGAAAGACTAATGGCCTATAAAGATATGAAAAAATGTTCCGGTCTCTAATTATTAGGGAAATGCAAATCAAAACTACAATGAGATATCACCTAACTCCAGTGAGAATGGAAGTGTCCTTTTCTGAGATAGCAAAAACTTCTAAAGATCAGATTGTTTGTTTGTTTGGAATATGTAGGGATAATGAAAAGGTTTGTTTTACTGATGTAAAGTTTGGCATTCTGATTAGACATCTCTGAGATAGTGATCAGGCTTTAACATACAAGTCTAAAGTCCAAGAAATAGGTTTGGGCGAATATAATCTAATCAAATGCACCCTCGTATTAATCAGAAATAAAAATTTAAAAAAGAAATGTTTGCAATTCATCAGCAATGACAGTAATTTTTCCAAAATATATTGAGCCTAGATGGAAAACATTCCAAAGATCGACAGCAAGGCTGTTCAATATCACAGAGTCCCAAAGGAGACTGAGAAGGTGTGAGAAGAAAGAACAAGAAAAGCAAAGAGAGTTTGATGTTCTAGAAATAGTGAAGTTAGTATTCTGAGGGAAAGCTGTTACAAGTTTGTGTGTTAGCAAGCTGGCCACACCTTGTCAAGGAAACATAGCTGGTTGCTTAGTCATTTAGGAGTATTGCACACAAAACAGTCTATTGAAGGCAGGACTGCAAAACCAGAAAAAAAAGAAGAATTTATTTATTGGACCCTTCTCACTGCCTGTTTTCCACTGGTGAAAGTTCCCCTAGTGGTCTTTAATTCTGTGTTGTGCCACTCAGCCTGGAGACATGAGAGGCCAAGTCTTCAGCTAGATACCGAGTGTGCCGAACCTTGTTCAGTCCACAGCATGGAGAGACTGGACATCCGTCCTCCCCTGCTCTACCTCGTCTCTCAGTCCCACCAAACCAAACCTAGTCACACATCATTTCTCTCATAAGGTTCTTCTAAACTATTTCTGTCTTTCCTCTTCTCTTCTGCCTCAGTGCCTCTACTGGTCTAGGAGAAACTTGATTTTGGATTTAAACATTCTCACATTCTAGGTTTGAGTCTACCAACTACCAGTCAGCTATATCTGAGGCCACCTTTTCTCTTTTGGTATCAGTTTGGTGTTGTGTAAGCTGGAAAAAATTTTATTTATCACCTAAAAAGATTTAGTTAGGTTACAGCATGTGATAATACTTTGATAAACCCTAACATTGTGTATATCTGAATCATCATCATCATCATTGTTATTCTTCTATCTTTGTTTCCTGTGATTGAGACCTTGAGGCCAAGGATGACGCTTCCTCTTTTATCTGCTCCCCAAATTTCCAGCCACTCAATGACAATTTTTGCCCTGACCACACTGGGGGGAAAATAAATTATAAATCCTTTGCTTCAAATTCTTTGTGGAACTCGGCTACCCATAAATAAATAAATAAGCACATGAAAATAAATTACAAATCCAACTGTGTGCCTTGTCCTGAACTATGTGTCTGATGTTAAAAATCAAGCCTCCCTCTTTGAAAACTGAAATATGAAACATTGTGTGTGATTTTCTTTCTCTTTTAAAGACAGAGCTGTGGTTGCAGAAATAACTTAATATACTGCACTGCATTTCCCCTGCAAATGTGCCAATCCAGATTACGTGTTTCCAGATGCTGCTGTTTGTTGTGTTCTTTCACTGCTACCTGGCCAAGGAGCCGAATGGCTCATCTGTCTTGGCAGTTCTGGTCAGTAACACTCAGCTGATACGGTGTGTAGGTAACAAGAACACCTGGGTTCACCCTGGGGGTCAGCATTCTGGAGTTTGCTGGACTCCCAAGTCTAGCACCTGTATTTTGTGTTTAAGTGCCAAGAAATTGGGGAAAAGGTTGAACTGGCTAAGATAGGAGAGCAGGCAACAAGCCTATAACAGATTTAATAAAAGATCTCATTCCTTTCCACTGTGTTTTTGTGAGATATTTCATGGGAGTTGCCGCTTGGGAGGCATATGCAGCCAACCTGGGCCACGGCCAACCACATGCAGTGGCTTAAGGCTTGTAAAAGCTGACTCTAGGGCTATGTGCAGAAAACTGTAAGGAGTGGAGACCTCTCCCTACATTCTCTAGCCCCTGGACTTTCTGCAGCCATGTGAAAATGGGCATGGGGGAGTATGCTTTCTGAATACAGACAAATTCTAATTGTAATGCACCAACCATCCATTCGTTAAGACCTTGGACAAGTCAGTTTTTCTCTGTGGGCCTTAGTATTCTCATTTACCAACTGAGGACCCTCGGGTGTCGAAACATCTTTTAGTTTTACTCCTCTGTAATATGGTCTGTGGAAGTGAACAATAGTTTGATGCAGGAAAAACACCACTCAATTTAGACCATGCATCCTGGGCTCCCTTCTACTACTATTTTTACCATTTCTTGGCTGTATGATTTTACCAAGTTTCCCCCTCCCTGACCTTCAATTTCCCCAAGTGTAAAATGAGGAAGGAATATAACAAACTTACCAAGCTCCCTTTTGATGTTCTGGCATCCTAGTTCACCCTACCTCTTTGTTTCACAGCCTATGGTAAGCCAAAGCCCTATACCCTATCAGCTCCACACCTAGGGAGAAGGAAGAAGTCAGTGAAAACTTCCAAGGACCAAGCAGAGACACTCTCTTTAAACTACTCACTTCAGAAAGTCTACAAGGCTGAACTTCTTTCCCAGCCTTGTCTAATTATTCATTGCCCTACTCAGGACACATTAGGGGACAGTCCTAGCTATGAGGATACAGGGAAATGGACTGCCTTGAGGTGAATCAAGCTTCATGCCTTCTTCTATGTTTGTTTTGCCCTTATCAGTGTATACTGAGGAGGAGGAGGGAAGATGGAGGTAAAACATTTACTTCCTGAGTTTCTCCTTTATAAATTACTGTCAGCTTATATGTATATTTTAACGACCCAGTTATACCCAGGTTCCAGCCCAAACACATTTGCCCAGATTGCTCTCATTGCTAGAAAACCTATGCATTTTCTCATGCTCAACACCCTTCAATAACAGATTACCATCCTCACACTATTATTGCTAGTAGTAATAACAGATATCATTCATTAATAGTAGTAAAACAGATATCATTCATTAAGTAATTGCCATGGGCAGAATAGTACAGCATGATTTACATATGTATCTCATCTGTTCCTCACAACTGTCCTACAGACAGGTTTTATTCCCCCATTTACAGACTTATAAAACTAACGCAGAGGGAGGCGACTACTAAGCAGTTGAGAACAGTCTTCCTCAACTCAATTGTTCTGATTTCTAACAATATGATCTAACCATTTTATACTCATATCGCTTGTGTTGCTATTTATTTGTGGAGGAGCAGATACAAGATGGAGCCATGCATCTCCTAAGGTTAGACTCCATGTGTAGAATGTTCTTTCATCTCTCACCTTGCCTGGATCATGGTGGGTACTCAAGAAGCAGTAGATTCAGTTATCTTGTTAATCATCATGTTCGACTGAAGGAAAAGATGTTAAGACATGTTGAGAATATTCTCAAGGTCACATAGCTAATGTAAATGTCAACACTGAGATTCAAACAGAAGTAAGCAAGCTTATAAATTTCATGAGGTTCTGTACTGCAGCCAAGTACCTGTATAAACCTCAAGCTTTTCCTTTTTTTTTCTTAAAACTTTGGGGAAGAGTTTGGAGAAGGCATCAGGTTCTAATGAAAGTTTGACATACTAAAAGTAGCCAGTAAAAGCAATCTGGGCCTAGAGGTTTCAGGTGGTTTACACCCATGTGTTCTTGTAGGTGTATTGGAGAGTACCACAGTGTGCATGGTGGTAAAAGAGTTGCTGGCCAAAAATCCTTTTCTCTTCCATGGCCTCTCTTAAGTACGTATTGATTAGAGTACAAAGTCCTCAACTCTATTCTTAGCCCAGCACCTTAATTACAATGGATTGTCAGTTAAGCCTGATGGTTCAGTACTCCACCATCCTCTACCCCCATACACTTTTAACACACAGATCAGAATAATGCTTTGGAATGGCTTTCTTTTAAAAACAATGATGATCTGCAAGCAAAATATATTTAAAATGTCATAGTCATGTTAAATATTGCAACCTTAATGACCAAGAGAGCTGTTTCTTAGACAGAGTGAATTACAATGCCTACCTTTCAAAATATGGTTGCATAAAGTTTTATGATTATATAATAATATTAATAACAATTATAATAATAATCAGCTTAAGCACTTTTTATGTTTTAGGCACTATGCTAAAACAATTATATGCATGATTTCATTAAGTCTAATCAACATTAGACAAAATAAGTACTATTATTACTCCTAATTCTTTAAACATGGCCTTACAGAGATTAAGGAATTTGCTCAAAATCACACAGATAGGGAGTGAAAATCTGAATCTTTCTAGTCTTATGGGCTGAATTCTTCATTAGTGATCTAAAATCAACTGATTCTTCTACTGAGGAGAATGATAGTAAATCAAAATCTCTAAGACAAGGATTTGGAATTCAGAGGAGTTATCCCCACAAGGAAATACCCATAACACTAGTAGAATAAGAAAATTCACTTGTGAGTGCCTTTGATATTTTTAATGAATTAGAGAAATTTAAGTGACTAGAACAGGTCCTGGAATTTTATAGCAGGAAACAGTGACCACCACCAACAGATACGAATGCCTCTTTCACTTGAATATCACTTCATAGTTGTTTAGCCAACTTTATTCCACTATGTATTCTCCTCATATCTTGTGAAGTAGCTGAGTGGGAGTAGGACACTGTAGCCCAGAATGTTTAAAGGTGTAGCTTCAGGTCATGAAGTGAATAGAAGAGCCAGGTGACAAATCTTTATCTTTCTGTTCTAGTTACAGGACTCTTTCTTAAAGATGAGGAAAGAGGGCTCAGTGTCCACAACACAGTGGTTATGACTCCAGCCACATGCACCAAGGCTGGTGAGTTCAAGTCCAGCCAAGGCTGGCTAACCAACAATGACAACTGCAACAAAAAAAATAGCCACGTGTTATGGTGGAGACCCGAAGTCCCAGCGATGTGGAAGGCTGAGGCAAGAGAATGGTTTAAGCCCAAGAGTTTGAGGTTGCAATGAGCTGTGATGCCACAGCACTCTACTGAGGATGACAAAGTGAGACTCTGTCTCAAAAAAAAAAAAAAAAAAAGAAAGAAAAGAAAAGAAAAAGAAAAAGATGAGGAAAGAGTCTGAGGATTTTAAAAATTTGGCCAGAATCAGTCATTTGGTAGTAGAGTTAAACCTATTATTAGAGACACCTGGGGGGAAAAAATCAGAGAGAGTAAAAATGTGCTTTAGGTATTTCATCAGGAATATCATAACAATAGGCAAACCTTTCAGGAGGAGTTCACAATATTCAATGAACTAAATCATGATCAACAAATACTTAGATTATGAAACTCTGGCTTTTGAGGACTGATATTATGTAGCTCCTCCTGGACATTGGGGAAATGATCTAGAATTTTCTATCCTGAAGAATACTCTGAAATGAGATCACAGAAGATATGAAAGTCAAGGACTTCAATTAACATTTTGCACATTATTTTATGCAAGATTCTGAGATCCATCCCTGGGTCCTTTGGGGATATTAAAGCTTGAATTATAAGTATGAATTCAAACAATGAAAACCACTCTCTGTGCATATATCCACCAAAACTTTCTATGCAAATGGAATCCAGACCATAGAGCACAAAGAAGTCTGAGAAGCAGCATTGTTTTTTATACCACGAATCATTATTTTTTTTCTTTCCATCTTATAAATTCCACTCCAGGATGAAACATTCAAATTGAAGAAACATAAGACATTGGTTTCTCTGAGTGACTTCCTCTTACTTGCTGAAACAAGATGACCTAGCCTTGAGCTTCCTCGTCGAAGCTCATTTTGGATGTTAGTCCAGGCTTGTGTTTTGAAGCCTACAATTTTGGGATGTCATTTCCAGGCTTATTTGTAACTTAGATTTTATGTGTGTGTATGTTTTTGACTCTATCCTGGTTATATTTTCCAGACTGAATCTACTATTGTGGGTTCTAAATAAAATTCCATGATATATGTAGTCTGCTATTCCATGTGAAGAGTTGAAAAGTGAAGAGAAATGTATAACAGCATGGGTTATACCATTAGTACAGGAGCCTGAGGAATGCTTGGGGAGGGGATTCCCGGAATTGTGAGTTGCTGGGGAGACTAGGGTAGTCAAGGCATATTCTTTGATTATTTTCTCTGCTTGTCTCACATCCTGACTCCTTGATGCTCCTCAATTAGGAAAGCTATCCTCCTGCCTCAGGACCCTGGCACTAGCTGATATTTCTACCCACAATGCTTCCCTTCAAAGATGACTCCCTCACCTTCTCCAACTTTCATTCATACATCATTTCTTAAAAAGGCTCAGTATTACCATCCTTCCTCAAATCTTGCATTTCCCATACTTACCATTTTTGAACAAATTTATTTATTTTCGTTTCTATTTGGAAGGAGTGCTCTGTGAAAGAGATAATTTTCATTTACTTTGTTCACCAGTGAATCCCAAGCACACAGAGCAGGCCTGGCACAGGGCATAAGCACTCAAATATTTGTTAAAGAAATGATCGTTTACATCATATTAGTTCATTTGATTACTATTCATAATATTTGTGAAGACTCATTTATATATATTGCTTTTGAAGGTTATTGTTTTCAAGTTGCCAATTTTCAGAACATGCTCAGAGGATGCAACTTTACCTGCCCCCAAGTCATTTTAGTTTTACAGATGCATAATTAGTCAAACCAACTAAAACATGTTTGGTGAATGAATGAATATTAAACCTATGTTAAACAACTTCCACGGGGAAAGAAGGAAGAGGCAGAATTTCTTTTTATCTACCATCTTCTGAGAGCCAGACACTACTTAACTACATTTTACAAATGAAAATCTGAGATTCAGAAAAGTTACGTGACTTATGCAGCTTACAGAGCTAGTCAAAGGAAGAGTAATGATGCAGACTCATTATTCCCAACTCCAAAGCCTATGATTTACTATAAAGCACTGTAGCATCTTCAAACTATAAATTCTGTAGGGATGATTGTTGTAGATAACTTGTGTGTTGGATCCTGTGGTGTGCCATGCAAATAACCTCCTGTAGGACTAAGGGACTCATTTTCCCAGATGTGGGGATTGCTGGTCACTGTCAGATCTCCAGTGATAGTTGTTCTCCACTGAAGGGAACTTCCTCACCCAAGTCCCACTCCCCAGCACAGGCTGTATTTAATGACTTTTCAATGTGGGGTTCGAAGACCTGGTCGCTTCCCTCATATGGAATAACTCTGTAGGACTATCCCAGTTCCAGAGCTCCCAATGGCTGAGGCCTCTGTTGTGATTACATCAGATCCCATCTCCTTTCTATGCTCAGTTCAAGAACAATCACTCCCCTACTTCCTAAAAAACTTCTGCCATGCAAATCTGAGCCCCAGAGTCTGTTTACAGGGAACCTGATTAAGGTCATGGTATTAGAAAGTGTTGTTGAGTTCAAAGATTTGTGTACAATCCCAGACACTAGACAGTGTTGAGAACTCATAGTTTCCCCATGTTTTAAGCACACTCTCTTAACTCCCAGAGGCACTTTGGCAAAAATGACTATGACTTACAAGTTCTCCTTTGTTAGATCACTTGTTTCTTTGACTACCTTGGTAGTACATCACCAGTTTGATGGTCATCACAGCCAGTAAGAAATTGTCTTTGAAAACTCCTCCATTCAATAAATAAAACATACAATGAGCTGAGCATTATGCCATATAATAAGAGAGACAAAGATACATAAATCTGGTTCCATCTTCAAATAACTCTTGGTTTAGAAGACGATTTTCTAGCTTCTGTGCATTGGAACCACCTAAGAAGTAGGTATTAAAAGTTGCCACACTTGGACTGAAATGAGACTCAGGAATAATTTCTGCTTGATTCTAACATTTAGATATAGGTAATTTGTGAATGACTTTAGAGAAATACCAATCCTGAAGATGATATAAAGCATGCATTGCTTGACCTAACTTTACTGAACACCAGATACTGTGTTAGGCTCTGTGGAGAATTAAAAAAAAAAAAAAATACATGGCGTATAGGCCACACCCATTGATTATAATCCATAGTGCACAAAGACACCTACTCTAGCAGATGGGTGATAATAGTCCAATTAATCCATATATATTTGCTGAAAAAAATTTACATCAGATTCTATGTTAGACTCTAAGGACTAAGGAACTCTAAGATAGTACAAAGATGAAAATACATGGTACCTGTGCTCAAAAAGCTTGATTAGAGCTAGGTAAGAATCATTAATTGCTGTATTCACTTTTTTACCTATCATTGCATGAATTCATTCTTTCCTGCATTCAATAAATATTTATTAAATACCCACTAAGTGAAATAGGCTATCATAACGGCATGGAGATGTGTGGTAAGTCCCTATAGGGAAGGGCCAATATCCTACTTTGGGAATGTTGCCCCCTTAGCTGCTACACATTTTTCAATGTCTAAGTCTTGCTTACTTAACATACTTCCTATGGCAATGAACATGTAATCAGTTTGAGGTGGTAATCACTGTTCATATATTTGTAATTAGGCAACCCTAATTCAGTTTAGTTCACGTATCTGGAGGTGGTGGTCAGTGGTAAGTGTTTCTTCTGGTTTGTCTGACTCAAATGAACCATTTTAGAATTTGGAGAATTTCATAATCACTAGTCTGACTGGCCCGCACTAGCAGTTTTCTGGATTTCTAGGAAAATCTCTGGTATGTGTCATGGAGAAGAAATGTTCCAATAAGGAAAGGGGGTAAACAAAGAATCATAATCATTTAGAAGGAATTCCCCAAGAAGTAGAGATTTGTGTGGTGGAAGTGGGAATTGCACAATTCGGTTGCAGGAAATACCTGATATATGACATGTGGGGCTGCCTACCCTCCCTCCCTTATCCCACCTGCACCTCCACCCCCAGGCAGACAGCATGAATCAATCCCAGCTCTCTTTCCTATAGAGCAGAGTTGGAATGGCATTACTTCTTCCACCAAATGTATTCACAGTCTAGCAGTGGAAACAATGATTTACTTCTCTAGACAGCACGTTACTGTGCTCTCTAGTAGATTGCCCACTAATTATTACCAACACCTCTGTGTGCCTGTGAAGATCAAGGGGGGAGGAGATATATGAATCAGCATCGAATAAAAGAAAGCAAGCAGAGTCTGAATGCTCACAAATAACAGGACTTTACTTGACATGGATCCTGCTTCCCTCCACCCCGTGCTCTCCTCTCCTGACACTCTGCCCACCTACAATCTGCTATTTGGTCTCTATCATTTTCTTGAATGTCCTTTTACTTTATTGCTTAATGATGTAATGAATGATGTTGCCAAGGTCAACTTCTCCCTACCCTCCTCACTTCCTTATACACCACATATCAAATCCCAAACTACTTATCACTTGACTGTATGATTTGCTCAAACTCATTCTTGAGCTTCTGTACCCCTTGCTCTGGGACTTTCTCTGTGATGATATCAGTCTGGGTTGTTCAGTGTTCTCCCACAGTCCCCTTCAGTACCCTTATCTTGGGACTAACCTAATGGTACCCCCATCTTCATTCTTTTTATAGCACCTCACACAATGTAGACACATAGTAGGTGTTCAACAAAACTTTTGAACTGGTGAATACAGCAGAAGGCTTTTGTTTCAGATAATGGCGAACACAATGGTTATAACTCCCTTGCTTTTTTATGAATCTCTTTTCAAGTATTTCCTGCTTCATTCCATATTTTATGTAATATACACTTTGCATAATAAGATTACATATTTTGTTTCATAGAGAGTACCTTAAAAGAAACTCATGCAAATAAGGGAAGTTTGGTTATTTGTTGATACCCTTGATTTTTTTTAATTTTTTTCTTAACAATTTCTGTATTCAATCATAACTGTGTACATTCATGCATTTATGGGGTACAATGTGCTGATTTTATATACAATTTGGAATGCTTACATCAAACTGGTTAACATAGCCTTCACCTCACTTACTTAATTGTTGTGTTAAAACATTTCTACTCCACTCTTAATAGATTTTATTAAGTGACATCTATATATCGGAAAATGCAGAAATCAAGAAGAAAATGACATTACTTCTTCCACCAAATGTATTCACAGTCTAGCAGTGGATACAGATGTAACAAATTGACTGACCATAGAATGGGTGCTATTCATTAGTCCATATTAATTAAATGTCTACTATCTTAGTCTGTTCAGGCCCCTCTAACAAGTACCCTAAACTGGGTAACTAATAATCAAAAGAATTCATTGCTCACGATTCTAGAAGCTTGGATGTCCAAGATGAAGGCACCAGCAAATTCAGCTTCCGCTGAGGACCTGCTCATCATAAATGGTGCCTTTTGTGTCCTTTGCAGAGGGGCAAGATAGCTCCTTGCAGCCTCTCTTATTAGAATATTAATCCCATTCATCGCAGCAGAGCTCTCACAACTTAATTACTTCCCCACACTCTACCCTTTAATACTATATCACATTATGCATTAGGTGCCAACATATGAAATTTGAGGGGACACCAACATTCAAACCATAGCACCTCCTATGTGTCATTGTTCGAGGCAATGGGGCTTAAAGTTGAGCAAAATAATAAAGCCTTACACTCAATAAACTTCTATTACAGATGTATAAATGAGGGAACTATAAATACCATGAAATATTCAGGAGGAAAGGCCTCATTATGCCTTGGGTGAGGATTCAGAGATGACTTCAATAAACAGGTGAGTTTTTGCTGGACTGAGTGAATCAAACACAGTGTTAACTTTTAAGGATGAAGAAATGCTTATTTAATTACAGAATATCTAATACATGATAGACCTGAGTGTAGGAGCTGAGGTTTTTGGTGTGAAATGGGTGATTTGATAAACATATTATTTCTGGTTTATAGACAGTGGCTCCAGTAATCTAGAGCTTTGGGAGGCTGAGGTTGGAGGATCTCATGAGGCCAGAAGTTCAATACCAGCTTTGTCAATATAGCAAGAGCCCATCAAAATACAAAATAAAACAAAATAAAAACTGAGCTGGCCATGATGGCCTGCACCTGTAATCCTAGCTACTTGGATTGCTGGGGTGGGTGGATAGCTTGAGATGAACTCAGCGGTTTGAGGCTGCAGTATGCTATTGCCTGGGCAACAGAGACCCTGCCTCTAAAACAACAACACAACAACAAAGTCATTTCTGGAAAAATAATCCAAATCTAAAAATGTGTACCCAGTTAAGAGTCCTGTCCATCAGGGAGTATCCATTCTAGTGTAGAAGGGGAAGGAGGTGAGACACAATATAGGGAATGGGAACAGAAGCTGAGGATGCCCAGAGTTAAAGCTCTGAAACTTATACATTCCCCTCCTATATCCACCCTCTGGAATTCCCACTAGTCCTTTGGTTCCCACTTCCGAAAACTTACATTCTTCTTGGGAGTTCTAAGTTTCCTGGTGTCTCTGTTTTTTTTGCTGGGTCCTCCACCTTGGCCTCCTCCCAAGTACCTCCTGCAAATGTTTATTTTTATAAATGTTGTATACACAGGGCAGGAGATAGAGAAAGGGGTGAGCCAGAGTCATTTACGAAAGCACTTTGGCACTCTGCTCTGGAAATCATTTCCGTAGGAGGCTGCCCTGGACAGAGTGCACTTACTCTCAGACCTCCCATCCCCACTTCCAAGCAGAAGTCATTGCAGCTTTTATTTACAGTCAGAAGCTCCATGGAGTTGTGAGCCAAAAGGCTTCTTTCCTAAAAAGCTAGTAGTGGCCTCCAGCATTCTGCTCTTACTTTTAACATGAACACTTTGCTATTTGCTCCAATCAAATAACCAGGCACCTGGGCCAGAAGAGTAATTGAAAACCGAATTTATCCCCATCAGTAGACATTTAATGGACAACTACTTGTGCAAATCCTATCCCAGCCACTGAGGGCACAAGACATAGGATCCTGAAAGGGCAGGAGAGATCAGCGTTTTAAAGGATATTGCTTATTTACATACACGACATCAAAGACTCCTAATGAAATAGATATCACCCCATTTAACAGATTGGAGAAGGAAGGAAAAAACTAAGGCAGGAGGGAAGAGAGAGAGGGAGCAAATAAGGGAGGAAGGAAAGGAAGAACAGTGGAAGGCAAGGAGAATTTGAGGTTCTGTAACTTATACAAAATCTATAGCTAGCGATAGGCTCTCCATCCATTTTCTCCCCATCACCTTCCAACTTACATTTTCACTTACTCCTGCCAAAATTGTTCCTATCAAGGTTGTTATTGACACCCCCATGGCTAACCCCAATAATTAATTCAAAGTCCTCATTTTAGTTCACTTTTTAGCAATATAGAATATAACTGACTACCCCTTGTCTTTGAAACATTTTCATTACTGCATCCAAGACACCACACACAAGCTTGGCTTTCCTGGGTCCTTGTAACCAGCTCTTTCTCACACTCCTTAGCTGGTTCTTCTTTTGCACCATGACTTGATATCAGAGTAGCTCACAATGCAATCCTTGGACGCTGAATTTTCTTTGCCTTCATTCACTACTTTGGCAATCTTATTCCCTCTTGTTGGTTTAGATGCTTCCTGCACACAAATAGCTCTATTTTCTGTCCATTCTGGACCAATTCTCTAAGCTTTTACCATTCTTGAATGTCTCAAACTTATTGTTTTCAAAATTAAAGTTTTCATTTTTACCCACCAAACCTGCTCCTCTGGTGGCCTCCCTAGTCTCAGGTCATGGTAATTCCATCTTCCTTGTCACTTAGAGTGAAAAGTCTCTTTGGCTCATACTCCCCACAATCTGATGCCAAAACACACCCTGGGTCCAGCTACACCTCACCATCTGCCCTATTACCAGTCCTGTGTAAGCGTCCATCCTCTCTCATCCAGGTCACTTCTTGTGTGCTGGGAAAGGAAATGTGTATGTTCAAGGGAGTTCAGGAAGTGACCTGGATGAGAGAGGATGGACACTTACACAGGACTGGTAATAGGATAGATGGTGAGGTGTAGCTGGACCCAGGATGTATGTTGGAGGTAACACAAAACAATTCTTCATTAGTTTTTGTGGGGCTGTGACCCAAAAGACTGTTAGACTTTCATACATACGTGCATTTTATATACATATAATACACACACATGCAGAAACCATCTGCCCTCTTCAGCCTGGTCTCACCTCAGTGACTGATCCTGACAAATCTGTCAGGCCTGTCAGATCGTGTCTCACCTGCACTCAGAATTCTCCTAAGCCTTTTCATTTCACTCAGAGTAAAACCCAAAGGCATTAAAATAATCGACAGAGTCCTACACCATCTGGCCTCCTGTTCTTTCCCTGAACGGATTCCTACCTCCAACCTCTGCTCTGCCATATCGGTCTGGTCACATTGGCCTCCGTGCTGTTCCCTCTGCCTGCCATCCTGTCTCCAGACACCTACACAGCTGAGTTCCCCGCTTCCTTCCAGTCTTCACCCACATGAGACTTTCTCAGCACAGACACAGCAGACCACTCGACTTAAAATTGCACCCCTGCTCCAGTATTCATTCTTTTTGTCTCACTGTCTTGCTTTATTCTTTGCCATAACATCTGCCTCCATTGAATATTCTGTATATCTTATTTGTTTTGTTTATTCCCACTCTCTTCCTCAAGGGCAGGGCTTTCTTCTGGTTCTTGCACTGATAGACACGAACATATACAATATGTAAACAATTACAATATGTAAATAGTATAATAATATCATGTAGATAATAAATATTAATTAAAGGTTAATTATTGTAACACACATTTTCACAATGCTTTAGAGAAGCCTGGATCATATATTGGAACTTTAATTAATAGTTATTAAGTAATTAAATCCAAACAAGAAAGGAAAAGGGAGGGATCACTAAGGTTTGGCAAAAGCAAGGAGGGCTTCATGGAGAAGAAAAACAAAAATATTTCTTATGTACTTACTGTGTGCCAGGTACTATGATAAGTTATCTTACAGTCATTATCTCATTGAACCCTCTTAACATCCCTGCATAGTAAGTTCATTAAACTTGCTGTGTTCATTTTAGAGACTAGAAAATCAAAAATAATTCACTGACTCAAAATCAGTGCAATAATTTGAGTTAAAATCCCAGGAAAAACTCTTTCGCTCTTGGGTTGCCAACCATGGAAGATAATTGTAGAAATCTCTCTTAGAGATGGAACTATCCTACTTGAATTAAAGGGAGAAAAATATCAAAGGAAGTCACATAAAAGAACAATAAAGTGTTTATCAATTTGGTATTTATTCAATAACCACTATTATTAGTTCCTCAAAGTAATTCTATTGTACTGTGTTCTGTATCCACAGGAGAGAAAAATGAATGAAACATTTCCTGCTCTCAAGGAGCTCACAATCTAGAACAACTGATGTTAGTGTAGAATTATAAATTTTTTAATAACTTTGTGCTTTAGGAGCACAGAGGAGGGAGCAATTGTGTTCCATCAGGGGTTTAGCAAGACAAGGAAAATGTCAGAAACAGATGTCATCTAAACATCTCCCTGCAGGATGAATTAAGATTTTGCTACATGAAAGAAGCACATTCTAGGCAGAAGCTGCAGCAACAGCAAAGAGTGGAGGCACAGCAGCATGGGATATACTCAGCAGAAAAAGCTTGGAAGGTGCAATAAGGAGGAGATGAAGATGGGACTGGGACTTTGTCTTAAGGGTGGTAAAAAGCCATTGCCAAGTTTAATCTAGATTGTAGTCTGGTCAGATCTGTGCTTCATTACCATGACTTTAAAGTTACCAGTCAGGATGGATGGGTGGGATGAGAAAGGGGGAAGGATGCTGAGTTAGGGCTTTATAGCTGTGGGTGAAAGAGGATGAAACCAACATGGCAGGGGAAGTGAGGATGATGATTCAGGTATGTATATTAGAGAATTAGGCAGTTCTCAATTATTGCTGTTCAGTAAATTACCTTGGGAATTTTAAACAACTCTGGTACCCAGGACATACCTAATACAATTAAATTAGAATTTTAGGACACAATAGTTTATAAAGCTCCACAACTGATTCTGCTGTGTAGCCAAGTCTGAGAAACACTAGGTTATGAATCACCAGGTCTGGACTGGGGAGGAAGAAGGAAGATTTAAATTTTCCAGCTTATAACATGGGGTTAATATTTTGGTTAAATATCTTTTTTTAAGTCAGAAATTTAGTTTATTACATCTTAAGGAAGAAGCAGTACAATTAATCAGAATATGCACATAAACTATTGACACAATTTTGCCACCTTAATGGTAGCTTTTTTATACCAGCAGTGAAAAAGCCCGGAGAGTGAATGATGATAAAATTGTAAAATGGATTTTCCACAGATTATTGAGAAATGGATATTTTTTTCCTTTCAAGAAGGGGTCCCAAGCCTGGAAGAAGTGGTGGTCTACTGGTACAAGGTCTTGTGAATACAGTGGATAACAGAGTTTCCAAGTTCAGCTACGTATGTAGTTTGAGTAGCGTTGTTTATTTAGTGTGTGGTTGAGTATCGTCTTGCAAGAGAATTGGCCTGTTTATATTGACCAGGCTCAGCTGTGTAATTGCAAGCATCCTCTTCATTTCCAGTAGGCATCTGCTGTAATCGATTGACCAGCTTTCATGAAGTGGGTAATATCAGCATTGAAGTACCAAACAGACACCATTAGCTTTTTTGATAAATATACACTTTGGGTCTGTTGGTTTCAGCATTTGCTTTTTGTCCAACCATTGTGCATAATGCTTGCAATTGTCAAAAGAAACCATTTTTTATCATACATAACAGGAGAGTGTTGAAATGGTTTACTTTTATGTTGCAACAACAATGTCAAACTTCAAGAGCTCTCCTACTTAATTCATGCAGAACCCTCTTATCCATCTTCTTTACCTTGCCAATTTGTTTCAAATGGGTCCATATTGTTGGTACAGTAATGTCAAACCTCACTGCTAGTTCATGCATAAGTTGAGATGGATTTGCTTCCACTGCAGCTTTCAGTTCAGGTCTCAGGTTGCCCATGAGGCTCACTTTCAAGACTAAAATCACCAGAACACCACTTCTCAAGCTGTCCACATGCTGTGGGTTCATTAACTTCTCAAACACTTCATTGGTATTTTGAGCTATCTGTCCTGCATTGGTTCCACAACAGAACTCACATTCGAAAATAACACAATTTTTTTCCTATCCATCGTTTCACAAAACTTGCTCTAAAATTTTTTTGAAAAGTAATCACAACCAAAACGTGTTTAAAAGAATGAGGATGTACCTTCACAATAAAAGTGAAACAAGAGGTGTCAAAGTGAAATGTCACAGACATCAACTGTCAGACTTTCTCTTTCAGGAAATTAGATATTTCATCCTTAATAATCTATATGTTAGACATAAGGAAGAGCAGGTATGGAAAACAGAAGATCTCAGTAACTGCTCGTATTATCATGACATTTTATTAAGTTTCATGTAAAACTACAATAACGACATTCAGGCAAAAGGCCTAGTGACCCAGGTCTGTCAAGAGTGAAGGTTTAGGTCACTCAATCAAGTAAATAACCCTGACCAGCTAAGCTAGTTGCTGAAGGCAAAGGGTATAAGGTCTGGACAGTGGAACAAGTCAGTTAGCAAACATGTTACTAGTTACAGAAAACAAAACTAAAGCTATCATAATATCTCCTTGTTTTTTATAAACACATTTGTGTGTGTGTATATATATATATATACTCTATATTTACATATACGTGTGTATATATGTATCATATACATATGAAATGTGTACTGTCTGTATATATGTATTTGTACCAGATAATTACAATTTGCATATGAAAACACACTAACCCTTTCACCAGTAGAGGATGCAAAGTCCTTTGATGACTTCCATTTTTCAATGTCTCATAACTTACTATGATGCAAACTTGACAACATTTAACTAGTATAATATAAAATCATATTATCTTATGTTACACGTTTTTTTTTTATTTTTACCTTTTTTATCAGGAATACTGCAGGACTACACACATTTTGGTTACATAATTTGCTTTTGTACAAGTTGAGTCAAAGCTATGTGTCCTTCACCCAGATAGTGTGCATTGCACCCATCAGATATAAATTTACCCATCTCCTCCTCCCCTCTCACATGCTTGGTTTCCATTGGATTTTACTTCCGTAGGCATGTAAGTGTTGATTGACTTGTTCCAATTAAATATTGAGTACATGTGATATTTGTTTTTTAATTCCTGGGAAACTTCACTGAGAATAATTGGTTTCCAGTTCCATCAGGGTTGTTTCAAAAGATACTAGATTGCCATTTTTTATGGCTGAATAATACTTCACATGATACATACCCCTACCCCATTTTTTTCTTTTTTGGACAAAGTCTCCACCTATCACCCTCAGTAGAATGCAATGGCATCATAGCTCACAGCACCCTCCAATTCTTGGGATCAGGAGATCTTCTTACCTCAGTTTTTGTGTTTTTAGTAGAGAAGGGGTCTTGTTCTTACTAAGGCTGGTCTGGAACTCATGAGCTCCAGCAATCCACCCACCTCAGCCTCCTACGTGCTGGGACTATAGGCATGAGCCACCACGTGCTGGAATTATAGGCATGAGCCATCACACCCGGCATACATCCCCACTTTTTATTAATCCACTCATAAGACATTTAGGTTGTTTCTACATTTTTGTGATTGTGAATTATGCTGCTGTAAACATTCGAGTGCAAGAGTTATTCTTATAAAGTATCTTTTTTTTTCCTTTGGGTAAATATCTGGTTGTGGGATTGCTGAACCAAAAGGTAGGTCTACTTTTAATTCTTTGAGATATCATCATTCTACTTTCTGTAGAGGTAGTTTACAGTCTCACTGTAACAACTCTCACAGAGTTACTTTCTCTCTGCCTCCACCCCAGCATCTGTCATCTAGGGACTTTATGATAAGAGTCATTCTCACTGAATTTAGACAATATTTCAATGTGCTTCAATATCTTTTCACTAACGTCAGAGTGGTTACAACTTGTATTTGATGTGTCACCTAATGGGCAAATGACATACTCCTCAGCTAGAAATAATGGTAAATTAACCTTACAAACTCCCTCTGAGGCTTAAATGGGATAATGTGTATAAAACACATCACATGCTACTAGAAACATAATGAATGCTCAATTTTTTAATTAATTGTTTAATTATATCTATAGGCAAGACCAAGTCTCAAGAGAAAACTAACTTTCACATAAGGCATGTTTAGTTAGGTTCTCAGCATGTTAAGTTTAGAGTATCTGTAGGATATCAAGCAGTCATTTGGAAATAATGCTTGGGTGCTTAAGGGGTAGTTCAGAGCTGTAGGTGCAAATTTGGTACCATTTGGTGCCAATGTTATTTTTCAAATCACATAAATCAGATCATTCAGAGAAAGAGTATATAGCGAGCCAAGTGGGAGAAAGAGTAGTGTAACGTTTACATGCAAATCTTTCTAGGATGAAATCGCCTTTTCCAAAATGTGGACATAGCACTAAGTTGTATTTTAGGACATACATGTAGAAGGAACTAAATGTGATGATGCAAGTAAAACCCAGTAAAAATGCGAGGCCTCCAAAGTGCAGGAGGCCAAAAGATGAGAAAGGGAAATAATTTTCTAAAGCACAGTTTGTTAAGGAATGAAGGAATTTCAAATTTGAGGAAATTATAGATTTCATTAAGTATATAAAATATATCATTTGGGTCCTTAGCATTCCCCTGATATAAGGAGCCTTCCAAATTAAAGAATATTTACATAAATATTAATTTATTGTCTTACTTTAAATATGAGCTTCCTAGTATAGAAAACAAAGAGGGAAAGGCAATCAGTTACAAGATTCAAAGACATTCTCAGGAGGAAACGGTTATTTACTGTTTCTTTGTTGGATTTTGGTGCCCAGGATGAAATGCAGTGATGATAGTTCACTGCAGCCTGGAGATCACAGGCTCAAGTCATCCTCCTACGTCAGCCTCCTGAGTAGCTGATGTGTGCCACAAGGGATGGCTAATTTGTTTTTAAACTTTTTTGCAAAGACAGTCCTGCTATGTTGCCAAGGCCAATTTCAAACTCCTGGCCTCAAAGGATCCTCCTATCTCGGCCTCTCCAAGTGCTGCATTTACAGGCGTGAGCCCCCAAGCCTGACCAGTATTTGCTGGTTTTAAGGCTGAGTATTTATTTCTTTCTTGGGTTCTAACTTTAAAAAAAATGTCTGAAATGGCTCGGTGCCTGTGGTTCAATGGGGCTAAGGCACTAGCCACGTACACCTGAGCTGGCGGGTTCAAATCCAGCCCGGGCCCGCCAAACAACAATGACGGCTGCAACCAAAAAATGGCTGGGCATTGTGGTGGGTGCCTGTAGTCCCAGCTACTTGGGAGGCAGAGGCAGGAGACTCGCTTGAGCCCAGGAATTGGAGGTTGCTGTGAGCTGTGATGCCACAGCACTCTACCCAGAGTGACAGCTTGAGGCTCTGTCTCAAAAAAAAAAAAGATAAAGTAAATAGAAATAATGACATGCTTGGCACCCATCTCAGTGGTTAGGGTGCTGGCCACATACACCGGGGCTGGTGGGTTTGAACCCGGCCTGGGCCTGCTAAACAGCAATGACAACTACAGCAAAAAAAAATAGCTGGGTGTTGTGGCAGGTGCTTGTAGTCCCAGCCTTGGGAGGCTGAGGTAAGAGAATCTCTTAAGCCCAAGAGTTTGAGGTTGCTGTGAGCTGTGATACCACGGCACTCTACCGAGGGCGACATAATGAAACTCTAGAATGTTTAGTGGGAGTTTTGATTTATTAGAGTTTTTAAAAATTTACAAAGCATAGCCTTTCTTCATACTTCCTTATACCAGCTCAGTGAGATTCAGAGCTATAATGGAAACAGAGTAAACCTTAAACCAAGACCCACTATTTAGTTGTCCTTTCAGAGATGAAAATGTAGCTAACAGGACCTGTGTGCTACAATAACTGGCCACAAAGAGAAGATTCTCGGCACTTTTAACAAGTGCTCTTGCAAGTAATTGCTTGTATTGTTTTTTCCTTATTTTGCATGATTTTTCTAATTACATGTAGCTAGTCCTTTATTGCTTAACTCTGTTAAGTATTCCAGAAGAACTGTGTTGTAGGCCAGTAAGGAGATAATGAAATAATTTTTTTATTCATAATTTTTTTTCCTCTTGCCTCAGCCTCCCGAGTAGCTGGGACTGTGGGTGCCCGCCACAACGTCCAGCTATTTTTCTGTTTTTTTGCAGTTTGGCCGAGGCCAGGTTTGAACCTGCCACCTTCGGTATATGGGGCCGGCACTCTACTCGATGAGCCACAGGCACTGCCCTCTATCAACTTCTTTTAAAACCATTGTCCTATACCTCCCTTCTAATAGAAACAGAAGTATAATTCCTCAAGGTTCCTTTCACTCTCCCAAGACTTACAAAAACTCCTACCCTTGGCTCAGCACCACTAGCTCAGCAGTTAGGGCGCCAGCCACATACACCGGAGCTGGTGGGTTCGAACCCAGCCCAGGCCTGCCAAACAACAATGACAACTACAACCAAAAAATAGCTGGGCATTGTGGCAGGAGCCTGTGGTCCCTGCTACTTGGGAGGCTGAGACAAGAGAATTGCTTAAGCCCAAGAGTTTGAGGTTGCTGTGAGCTGTGACGCCACAGCACTCTACCAAGGGCAACACAGTGAGACTCTGTCTCAAAAAGAACTCCTACCCTTACTATGACTTCTCTTTTTTCTATCTCCAATTCTTTCTCTCTTTAAGATTACCTTCAAACTGATAAAATTCCCTTATTTTTGAAGTTTCTTAAAAGGTATATTAGAAGTAAATACTGTAACTGTATAATCTGAAATTTTAAGAAGAACCCATAGTTCTTTTGATGTAGCCCCTGAAAATAATTTATTCTATTTTTTAAAACAGCTTTGTAAGTGATTTAAAAAGAAAACAAAACCTCACAGTACTAACAGAAAAGGAGAATGAGGATCCAAGTCAACATTTAATACCCTCACATGAAATACCTATGTCATTTAGGTTAAATAAAAGGGAAGATCAAAGAATCTATAGTAATCAAGCATAGTTTTCTATTATCTTTTCTCTTTAACATGACTTTGTTAAATATTGATTTTTCCATTCAGTATAAAGTACCACAATAATATTACTGTCTTACCTCTGTTTAATGATGATGCCTGATTTAGATTAAGTGCACTACTTACCTTCATAAGATATTAAATATACACTGATAACCTAATCAATTATAAAGCTGGGTGAAGAATGATGATATAGGGACAGGGCTGGGAAAGAATGACACAAATGTAGCAACATACTTCTTACTTATTGTCAGCCTTTTTAAAATCTTAATTCCATAGGTGATTCCCAGACAATTAGTTTGGAAACATCAAAAATAAGATGATGTGGACATACATAAAGGCTTTACAAATGGTAAATGTTTTCTACAGAAATTATTTCAGGCTCGGTGACTGTAGCCCAGCAGCTAGAGCGTCAGCCACATACACGGTACTGGTGGGTTCAAATCCAGCCCAGGCCTGACAAACAACAATGACAACTACAACCAAAAAATAGCTGGGCATTGTGGCAGGAGCCTGTGGTTCTAGCTACTTGGGAGGCTCAGGCAGGAGAATCACTTAAGCCCAAGAGTTTGAGGTTACTATGAGATGTGATGCCATGGCACTCTACCAAGGGCAACATAGTGAGACTCTGTCTTGATTAAAAAAAAAAAAGACTCTTGTCTCAAATTAAAAAAAAAAAAAATTGGGTGGCGCCTATGGCTCAGTTGGTAAGGCGCCGGCCCCATATACTGAGGGTGGTGGGTTCAAACGCTGCCCCGGCCACACTGCAACAAAGAGATAGCCAGATGTTGTGGCGGGCGCCTGTAGTCCCAGCTACTTGGGAGGCTGAGGCAAGAGAATTGTCTAAGCCCAAGAACTGGAGGTTGCTATGAGCTGTGTGAGGCCGTAGCACTCTACCGAGGGCGATAGAGTGAGACTCTGTCTCTACAAAAAAAAAAAAAAAAAAGCTGATGGAATAATGTTTCATGAAGCTAAGACAGTCTCTTCCTGTTAAACTGGATTGGATTTGAGAAACACCTGTGTCATTCGGAGTAACTAAAAGTAGATTCCTCTCCCCCACACCAAATATCCAAGTTATTTTACATCCATTTTACAAAATGAAAACTGGAAATTCATGCATAAATAAAAAAGCACTAATTGGCATATTATTCAGCAATAAAAAGGAGTGAGCCACTGATACATGCTACCATGTGGATGAACTCCAAAAAGATGGTAAGTGAAAGAAGGCATATATAAGAGACCATAAATATTTCATTTATAGAAAATGTCCAGGATAGACAAATGTATGGAGACAGGCAGTAGATTAGTGGTTGATTGGAGCAGGAAATGGGAACAGATATTAACAGTAAATAGGCATGAAAGACTTTGTTGGAGTGATGAAGATTTCTAAAACTGATTTATGATGTATTCCATATCTTTATTAATTTATTAAAATTCATTGAATTATGCACTTGAAATGGATGAATTATACATAAAATATGCCTCAACAAAATTGTAAAAAAATTAAAAGGCACTAAACTAGAGAACTAGATAGAGAAAAAGATGTCTCTTAGAATGCATATTTTCTGGAACAAAGCAAAGTGTATGTATAATTATCTGGGTGAATACCTAGAGGAAGAAGATCCTAAAAATTTCTGCTGATCAAGGGATGGTAAATGGAGTTAATTCTACCCAATTCTTTGTTACTAATTTGATGTATAACATACTATTAATGCTCTTTTTGTCTGCTATACTTTATTACTACTTTAAAGGGATAGTAAAAACTTTTATATGGGCTATAAAACATTTATAATAATTTTATTCCTCTAATTTTGTTTCTTTTAAAAGGTGTTATCTTATTTAATAATCTGTTTAATTCTATTACCTGTGAGAGACTTAGAAACAAACAGGTTTGGGGTAAGGGAACTATTATAGAATGGGAGTAATTTCTTTGAGGTACTCACTAGGATCTATGGACCTACCAAGAACAGGAAGTTGTGTTCTTAATGTTCTTCTAGTCAAAAACCTTTGAGTTAATATGCTTACTGAGGTCACTGTGAATTTCCAAATTTATGATTCTATGAATAGGTTTATATTTCTAAATATGTTTAGTTTTTTTATTCCTGCTGTATGTTGTAGTTAATTATGTCTTTTTAACATAAGAAAAATAATGCAGAAATATGCAGAACAAAATGTGAAAGTTTCTCTGTACTTCCTACTCTCTTCCTCAGAGGTACTTAGTATCAATAATTTAGTGTTTCTCTTAGACTCCTTAGATGTTTATGTGTACATACACACAAACACATACACTGTAGTCTTTATTAGTGTAAATGAGATCATGATATATATTTATTGAATAATCAAAAACTTATTGTGCCTCTAGTGTGTGCCAGGCACTAGGGATGCAGTGCTAAAGAAAACACTCCTTGACCTTGGAGAGGTTCCTTTCTAGTTGGGTAGACAGAAAAGCAATAAGAAAAAAAATATTTAATATATAATAAAGCAGGGTAAGAGGAGGTAGAGGGGAGTGGGAGGGAAACTTGAGACACAAAAAGTTTTAGAGCAGTTAGGGAAGGTCTCTCAGGGGAGGCAACACTTGAATTGAAATCTATAGGAAGTGAGGAAGCAAAGGTATGAGGAAAAAGCATTCCAAAGGGCCTGAAACGGAAACAAGTTTGGCTTGTTCATGGAACCAGAAGGTGAATGTGGCTGGAGCTGAGTGTGCAAGGAAGTGGAAGGAGGGTGGGTGTTTGGGGAGGTGAGTTGGAGTACCTAGAAGGGCCAGGTCAAAGAAGGCCTTGTTAACTTGGGTAAAGAGCCTACATTTATTTTAGGTGTGATGGGAGACCAGTAGTATTATCTGACTTACACTATTGAACGGTCTCTGGTTGCTGTGTGGGAATAAACTGTTAATAGGCCTGGGAGTTAGGAATTGTGTTTACTGTAACAGAGACTCCCAAAATAATGACTTAAACAAATTAGATATTTGGGATTCATGCTAAATTTGTAGATTTTAGCTGTGTTTGCCATTAAAAGACAGAATAGGTAACAACTATGTAAGATGATGGATGTGTTAACTTGTTTTACTGTAGTATTCATTTTACTATCTATATGTATCCAATAACAATTGTGTCGTATACCTTAAATATACACAATAAAATTTATTTGAAAAACAAACAAATTAGGAGTTTTATTTTTCTCAGGTAACAAAACTGGAGATAGGCAGTCCAGGGCTGATAGGGCAGCTTCATGACATCAGAAATTTAGGCGCCTTTTGATTTCCCTTTTAGACATCTTTAAGCATGCCTATCTCTTGTGTTATGTGATGGTGCTCCTTGAGAATCAAATCCAGGCAGAGGGCAGAAGGGCGTATGTTAGCCGAACTGTTTTCTGTTTGTTTATTTTAAAAGATGGAAACCTGCTCCGTTGCCTAGGCTGGAGTGCCTTAAACTCTGGGGCTCAGGTGATTCTCTTACCTCAGCCTCCCAAGTAGCTGGGACTACAAGTGCATAACACCATGCCTGGCTATTTTTAAAAATTATTTTGTAGAGATGGTATCTTGTTCTGTTACCCATGCTGGTCTTTAACTCCTGGCCTTAAGCAATCTTCCGCCCTTGGCCTTTTGAAGTTCTGAGATTACAGGTGTGAACCATCTTGCCTGGCTGGAATTGGGTCCTTTTAAAGAGCTTTGTCTAAATGCCCCCCACCCAGAGACTTCACCTCTCTTTTATAGTCCTATGTCACAGAATCCCTCTGGAGGGAGGCTGGGAAGTGTAGTATTTTAGCTAGCTGTCTTAACTTCCTGAGTAAAATTAGGATTTTCTTAGGAAGGCAGGAGAAGATATATATTGAATTGGCAACTAGCAGTCTCTGCCTCAAGAGGCAACAATGGAAATAAGAGTAGCTAGGACATGTTTGGAGTAAGCAAAGTGTTGTGTTTAACCAGGATTAGGGTTTTGCAGAAGTGTGACAGAGGGAGAGATGCAGTGGACTTGAGGGTTGTATATAAGGAAGTGACAATTTTGGGTCATGGATTTTGGTTGTTTAAGGAAAAGACATGAGAGAGATGGTGGACAGAGAAAGAGTGGTAGGGTCAATACACTCAAAGCTTTAATAGTGAAAAAGAATTGTAAAAGTAGGATTGCTAGCATACAAATAAAGCTAGAAGGCTAGGAAATGATGATCTTAAATGTAAGATGCTTAAGTGTGAGCCTTGGGAGCTGGTTAGTTATTGGACATCACAAGATTTAGTGTATGAGTACAGGAAAATACAGCTGAAGTAGGATGGATGAACAGATTTATTTAAGGAGAAGTTTCTTTGAAACTACAGTTTTTTGTATTTTGGTACATATTAACAAATTATCTTTTTTACAGACTTTATCCTCTCTCTAGTAGTCAAAGAGTCCTTTTTCCTCAATTCCTTGCCAAACCTTTATTTTTGTTTTTAATATTTAATTGTCTGTTAGACAAAAATGATCTAATTGTTTTAATTTCATTTCTCTGATTACTACAGAGGAGCAGCATTTTATATTAATATTTATTGGGTATTTGTATATTTTCTGTGACTTTTTTATTGTGTATTTTTTGTGATTTCTTGTTTATAATCTTTAGATGTGAAAATCATTTCCATCATTTGGGTATTCGTGGTCTTGCATGCTTTCTTTGTTGTTTTTCTACGCTCTTGTGAATTTATTTTATTAAAAAGAACTTTTCTGACATTTTATGGGGTTTTAAGTAGAAAGGGAGTGTTAACATATGCTCAGTCCTTCTTGATACATTGCTTGAGAAAGAATATTGTTGTATTTGTCCTTGTTAACATAAGGGTCTGCAGTAAGTGCATATTGAAATGAAACATAATTTTTAAGGAGAAATTACTTCAATATTGATCTGTTTTTATGTTTCTGTTATATATAGTTATATGTGAGACTGCTAATCATCTTTATCTTTTTTTTTTTTTTCTTTTCTTTTGAGAAAGAATCTCACTCTCTTGCCCTGGCTAGAATGCAGGGCATCATTATAGCTCTCTGCAATCTGTAACTTAACTTCTGGGCCCAAGCAATTTTCCTGCCTCAGCCTCGTGAGTAGCTGAGACTACAGGTGCACGTCATCACACCCTGCTTATTTCTATTTTCATTAGAGACAGGGTCTTGCTCTTGTTCAGACTGGTCTCAAACTCCTGACCTCAAACTGTCCTCCTGCTTCAGCCTCCCAAAATGCTAGGATTATAGGCGTGAACTACCATGCCTGGCCTTTTCCTTATTTTAAAAAATTTACTTATAAATATCTTGTACTTTAAAAGCATTTTGTATTTACTTGGCAAGTTTAAAATATGTTCAATCATACCATTTTTTCTTATTAGATTATAAATCTTACAAGATGGATCTATTTGTTTTGGTCTCTTTAACTATACCACATCTTTTTTTTTTTAAATTAATTAATTTATTTATTTGGAAGGTGAATTAATGTATCAGTGAATGAACACAGTCCTCTCCGGGGCAAAGTGAATGAATGCATCAATGAATGGACACAGTCCATTCATGGAATTGAGGCCCAGGAAAGTCACATGAAACTGACCTAGGCATAGGGAATGAACTATACCACATCTAATAGAGTATCTTGCACATAGGAATTCACCAAGTGCTTATTGAATGGAATTGTTGGTCCTCTAGTTTCAAAGTCCCCTTTTAAATGAGAAAAAGCTTGTGTAGGCATGTATGATAGAGCATTTTAAGATTTCTAGGGTTCTTTTCGCAACACTATTTGCTATCTTTTTCTTCTTTTTCTTTTTTATCTTTTTCTTCTTTATCTGAAATGTTATATAATCTTTGAGGAAATGCCCACTTTTATAATGTGCTGACATACCTTTTTCTAAAACTAGAAAATAAGTATAAGGTCTCATAGTACATTTATAAGAACATGTAAAATATATAGTACTAAGGAGAAGAAAAAACTCTCAAAGGGTAAGTTTAGATTTTAATGACATGAGGGGAGAAAAGTTAGCTAATAGGTTGCTCAAAATCTAAGAACATTAGACATGGTGGTTGTCTCTTTTTACTATTTACAACTACTCAAATGAGGAGAAACAGCTTTATCAAATAATGGAAATTTCAAAGAAAAGAATACACTTGAGAAATTTATGAAAGCATGATCAGATTTAATTAAAATAGATTATTCAGGTTATTTCCACCATGCACTGTTTTTCCTTGTCTCTTTCATTTAGGAAAGGGAGAATTGGTAGTTAGAAGGTTACTGTGTATATATTTTTATGGTTTAGAAAATTGTTTACATAAAATCATTCAGATACCATTTAAAAGCCAGACAAAGGAATTTTCTAGAATGCATTCTGCTATTTTTGTCTTTTGTCTCTAGTACAACATAAAATATTTTGTTAAAATATCTGATTAGTGAGGCTTTTAATAAACTAGAATAGCTTTATTTTTCTCTATTGATGAAAGTAAGCACAATTATACAATTCTGCAAATTATTAAAAAATGGTTCAAATAATAAAAATAATTTAAAGAAGAAATGGAAAATTATCAATAATCCTGCCACCTAATAACCAGATTTAAATGATTATCTTAAACTTAAGCTTAAGACTTTAAAAAATAGATTTAGGGTCATACTGTATATACCGTTTTTATTGCCCTTTTAAAATTATTAAACCACGTGGAGCTTTCCATGTTATTATATTGTTTTTGTGGCTAGTATCAGCAATAGTCACCAATTAGAATTAGACCCTCTAACTCAGTGGTTATCAGCCTGTGGGTCAGGACCCTTTTGTAACAATGAAAATACATGGCGGCTTTAGGAAGGTTGAGAACCACTGGCAGTCTAGACCAGTGTTTTTCAACTTTTTTTTCTCTCATGGCACACTTGAACTTGTAGTTAAACTTCCTCAGCACACTTAAATTATGTTGATCAAAAAAGAGTAAAAAAAAAAGAACATATTTACCGTGCTTTGAATTTCCTTTGAAAATAATTTAATTAATGATCTTTAAAAAATGTGGCACACCTAAGATCCTCTCATGGCACACCAGTTGAAAATCGCTGGTCTAGACAGAGGATATAAATCTTCAGTTGCTTTAGATACCAAAGTAAATTGAAATTTTCTGATGCTAATTTGATTATCTATTATCTAAATTATCTAAGATCCTTTAATGGCACACCAGTTGCAAATCACTGGTCTAGACAGAGGATATAAAGCTTCACTTGCTTTAGATACAAAAGTAAATTGAAATTTTTTGATACTAATGTGATTATCTAATAAATTCACCATATTCTGAATCAATGATTCTGGAGCAGTGGTCTCCTACCTTTTTTTATCAGCTTGTATTATATTATTTTCATAATCTCCATGTGAATTTGAAATATTTTAAAGTATCTTCTATTAAAAAATAAGCCCTTGCCTGGGTATGGTACTTCATGCCTATAATTGTAGCATTTTTGGAGGCTGAAGCAGGAGGATTGCTTGAGGCTAGGTGTTCAAGACCAGCCTGAGCAAGACCTATCTCTTGTTTTTTAAATTAGGATGTGGTGGCACGCATCTGTAGTCCCAACTACTCAGGAGACTGAGGTGGGAGGATTGTTTGAGCCTAAGAGTTTGAGGTTGCTGCACTCCAGCTCAGACAACAGAGAAAGACACTATCTCAAAAAAGAAAAAAAAAACGTATTCAGCCTATTTATTGAGGTGGTATAACTTTACAGACTTAAGTTTCTGATTTATTAGATTATAAAAATATATTGAAAATTAACTTAAAGATTTCCATTACTATCCTTTTGAACCCTCCCTAGGAATGTATAGTGCCAATTTGAGAACCATTGGCCCAGCAGTAACTAGAAAATGAGCAAAAGGTGCAAAACTCAAAATCTATTGAATGTGTTCACAATACATCATTTTATAAGAAAAAGATGTTGGGTGCGCCTGTAGCTCAGTGGGTAGTGTGCCAACCACATATGCCAAGGCTGGTGGGTTTGAACCCAGCCTGGTCCAGCTAAAAAGAAACAACAGCGACAACTGCAACCAAAAAAATAGCCGGGTATTGTGGCGGGTGCCTGTAGTCCCAGCTATTTGGGAGGCTGAGGCTAGAGAATTGCTTAAGCCCAAGACTTTGAGGATGCTGTGAGCTGTGATGCCACAGCACTCTACCAAGGGCACCATAGTGAGACTCTCAAAAAAAGAAAAAATTAAGGAAAATATGTTACTATTGATTATGGGAAAGATTAATAAAATAGTATGAAGCTATGTGATTCTTCTCTCACAAATTATTTCTGTAGCCTACTATTATTGGGTGGTGGTCCGTTTAACCAATTCAGATAAGAAAATGAGAAAATTATGGATGGATGAGATTATATTCTTTAAAGTCTCATTGGGCAGCACTCCTCCCACAAGCCTTGTGTTTATGGCACTGTCTGGTTGGTTACAATTTACGGTGGCATTGAGAATTGATGGTTCCTCACAATGCTTGGGGACTGGAATAGTCACCCCAAGAAGTGTGGTTTGTCACTGAATATATTTATTGGAAGAACCTTTTAAAGATTAATTGGTCCAGCCTCCTCATTCATTTGAATGGCATTCTACTAGACTATAACCCCTGTGTGAACATCTTTGTCACTTTTGGTCAGGGATATATCCTCAGCACTAAAGATAATGCCTGACAAATAGAATCTGATACTCTAAATAATTCTGGGACTGAATTTGTTGAACACAGACCTTGTGTTTTGTAATTCAAGTAGGCGAGGGGGAAATCAAGAATGACTAAATCCCTGAGTGAGAGAAGCTCATGGTATGTGAAAACAAGTAATTGAACACGAGTAGTTTGTATTAGAAGTCCTTGATGGAGCTATGTTTTGGATATTAATGAATTGTATTTTAAAATGCCTAATTTGAAATATATGGTACGTGTATTATGTTTTAGTCTATACTCCAAGGATGGCTAGTTAACATTTGAAGTACTAACAGGGAATATACACTCTGGAGTAGTTACTTAGCATCTGAAAGACTGTAAGCACTACTATCACTCCATAGGCTCTTATAACCCCTTCACTTATTTTTATTATCACCCAGCACTTGAGATTTGTTAACAAGCATAATAGATGTTATAAATTATTTCTAAATTTTTAATATTTAATATATTCAAGCAGATACAAAAGTTGAGGAAGTTAATAAAATGAAACGTCATATACCCATCACCTAGATTCAATAATTATGTTGATAAACAATTATGAAAATAATTTTTCCTGGGTAAATGAATATTATCCAAGATACATGGATTAATGAGAAATGTTATATGGCATCTTTGTTTATGAATAGAGTTTAAGAATCTAGTGAAAGAATAAAGTTGGACCCTTATACTACATACAGTAATTCCTTGAAGAATGTGGTTTCATTCAACATTGTTTAACTAGTGATGTTGATAAGAAAAAAATCACTTCCTGGTAAGGCCACTCTCTATGTGGAGTTTGACTCCCTGTGGCTGTGTGTGTTTTCTCTGGGTACTCTGGTTTCCTCCCACATCCCAAAGGTGTTCATGTTAAATGAATTGGCACGTCTACATTGTCCCAGTCTTGAGTGAGACGGTATGTGTGTGAGTGTGCCCTGTGATGGAATGGCAGCCTGAGTAGTCTCCCTATTCAGGAGACTGAGGTGGGAGGATTGTTTGAGAGGGGGAAACAGGGTTCTTTTCACCTGTGCCCTGGGCTGCCAGTATAGGATACTACCACTCACGATGAAGGACTGGAATAAGCAAATTGGAAGTGAATGAATAAATGAACATAAATTATTGTAAAATGGTTTGTAAAGTTGATAATCATAACATGCATAACAATAAACTATGCAGTAAGAAAATGCTCACCCAGGGTTGCACCTGTGGCTCAAAGGAGTAAGGCACTGGCCCCATATGCTGGAGGTGGCCGGTTCAAACCCATCCCCAGCCAAAAAAAAAAAAAAAAAGTCCTATCTTAGCACTGGGAGATGGGGGGGTGAAAATGCTCAGCCAGTTCACCATATCTATTATTGTTTATTTTTTAACTACATGGTGGTAGGAGGTGCTCTTTACCATTTTTGCTTTGCAAACAGTTGTTCTTTGATTTAGCTCACCACCACTGCGACTGGTTTACCAAAAATTGGGTAGGTAATTACATTACTTGTTTTTATTAATATATCTTAAATGAACGTGTAGCTTACATTTATTTTAATGTTTAGTATTAGAAGTGTTTTGGGGCTTGACGCCTGTGGCTCAACGGGCTAAGGCGTCAGCTATGTACACCTGAGCTGTTCGAATCCAGCCCGGGCCTGCCAAACAACAATGACAACTGCAACCAAAAAATGGCCGGGCGTTGTGGCGGGCACCTGTAGTCCCAGCTACTTGGGAGGCAGAGGCAAGAGACTCGGCTTGAGCCCAGGAATTGGAGGTTGCTGTGAGCTGTGATGCCACAGCACTCTATCCAGGGTGACAGCTTGAGGCTCTGTCTCAAAAAAAAAAACAGAAAAAGAAGTGTTTTGGGTCTTTATTTAGAAGTTTGGTGCTGTTTTGAGAAATATGCTGTAGGTATATTATTTTTTTTTTTTTTTTTTTTTTTTTTTTGAGATAGAGTCTCCCTTTGTCACCCTCAGTAGAGTGCTATGGTGTTATAGCTCCCAGCAACCTCAAACTCTTGGGCTCAAGTGGTCCTTTTGCCTCAGCCTTCCGTGTACCTACAGATGCCTGCCACAATGCCCAGCTACTTTTAGAGACGGGGGTCTCACTCTGGCTAAGGCTGGTCTCGAACTCATGAGCTCAGGTGATCTACCTGCCTCGGCCTCCCAGAGTCATGAGCCACCATACCCAGCCTCTATAATTTTTATTTGTATTGATTTGTCTGTGGTAAAATGAGCTTTGTTATATAAGTCATTTCACTTAAAATTGTAGTTTCCAAGAACCTATCAGTGACATTGAAGATTTACTAAGATATAAAAATTAACTAACAATGGATCAAATACTTAAACATAGAACTATAAATAGAGAAAAACACATGGCAAAAGCTTCATGATATTGGATTTGGTGATGATTTCTTGGATATAACACCAAAGTAACAGCCAGCAAAAGAAAAAACATACAAATTGGACTTAGTGAGAATTAAAAATTTTACATATCAAAAGGCATTATCAACACAGTAAAAACCCTACACGCAGAACAGGAGAAAATACTTACAAATCATGTGTCTGGTAAGGGCTTAATATTCAAAATATATACAGACTTCTTAAAACTCAATAGCAAGAAACCCTATTCAAAGATGGGGACAGGTATCTCAAGAATGGAAGAAAAAGTATCCAATGTACTCAGCCCTACTGTGAAGCTAATCTAAAGGTTTCATATGAAGGCTATAACCCAATTATAGCACAAGAATATGGGAAGGGAGGGGAGGGGGGAGGTTGGGGTAGAGGGAGGGTAGTTGGTGGGGCCACACCTATGGTGCATCTTAGAAGGGTACAGGTGAAACTTACTAAATGCAGAATACAAATGTCTTCATACAATAACTAAGAAAATGCCATGAAGGGTATGGTAAACAGTTTGATGAAAACATTTCGGATTGTATATGAAGCCAGCACATTGTACCGCTTGATTGCACTAATGTATGCAGCTATAATTTAATAAAAAAACAAACAAAAAAAACGAAGATGGGGAAAGGATAGAACAGCCATTTCTGCAAAGAAGGTACACAGATGGCTATTAAGCATTTGAAAAGATGTTCAGTATTACCAGTCATGAGGGAAATGCAAATCAAAACTACAGTGAAGAGGTTGGAGCAAGATGGCGGCCGAGTAACAACTTCCTTGCAACTGGGCACAGTGAGACTGGGGATAGAAAACTTCAGGCATCTCTGGCTGGTGGGATCTGCTCAGAAACATCCCTTTGGGGATGCAGGGAGACAGCGTGAGACTTCTGGACCCCTTGAGGAAGGCAAAAGCAGTGGAGATCTGGCAAGTGGTTGCATGTGTTCGTTCGGTCTAATCCTGCTGGCAGCTGTGGGTGCAGCAGCAGTGACACTGCAAGCTGGAAAGGTCTTACCTGTGAGCTGTTTTGGTTTCTTTTGGACTTGGCACTCAGTTGAACTGTCTTGGGAGAACTTAGGCAAGAGTACAGAGGTCTGTGAGTGTTGTCTGGTTCATCAGACTGGGCCACCAAGCCAGAAGGAGCTACCAGTGTTTGGTTGTGGGCTGTGTGGAGCCATTGTGGGAGAACTGCCTTGACAAGCTCCACCCTCAGGGTCACAGAACAAGCATCAGGCGGGAGTGAGTAATCTAGTGACTGAGCAGCCTAAAGTGGGGGACTGAGATGCCTTGCAGCCTTAACCCTCAGGGGTGTAGGGCGAGACCAGTTTTGGCACACTGGGTAAGTGAATAGCCACTTAAGGAGTGATCCCAGTGACAAGTGTTTTCCTGGGAAAGCTTCTGCTTAGCCCTGGTTAGCAGTTTAAAGTGCCTTCTAAGGAGGCTGAGGAGGATTTAAGCTCTCCACCCTGTGTGGTTTGAGAAACCATTAGAGGCCTCCAGTCTCCATTTTGTACAGCTGTATCAACATTGTGACTAACATATCATACCCCAGAAGATCACCTCTTCCCCAGACAATATCAGCAATATATATATATATATATATACTGCTTTGTTTTTGGTTTTGTTTTGTTTTGTGTTTTTTGTTTGTTTGTTTTTGTTGTTTTGTTTTTAATTTCAGCATTTTCCTTAAAGATTTTTCCTTTCTTTTTTCTTTTATTTCTTCATTTTTCTAGTTTAAATATAATTTTCCATTGTTGCCTTTTTCAACAATTAGAACTTCAATTTTGCTAGTGTTTCTACCCATATTAATTGTTTTTTTTCCCTCAATTTTATCCTGTAAAGTTTTCGGTTTGCTGGTTTTGGTTTGATTTATTGCATTTTTGTCTTTCCTCCCTACTTGGTGGAGGTGGGGTACTGTGTCCAAACAGGCTAGCAAAGAGCTGCTGACCTAACCACCCAACCCGGCACCCCCAGAGGTTGGGAGTTCTTAAGGTTGGGTCAAAGTACCCCACTGTACATCTATATTGCTCCTGTCCCCATCTTTCTGTGCCTCTCTTTTTGTCAATAGTTGCTTCGACCCACCCCCTCTCCTTTCTCCTTTTTCTTTTCTTTTGTTTGCCTGCCTGCCTGCCTGCCTTCCTTCCTTCCTTCCTTCCTTTCCCTTTCCTACCTTCCTTTCCTTCCTTTCCTCCTCCTTGCTCTTCAATCTTCTCATCCTTCTGGTCCTGTACCAAAAGGACTCATCAAAACCCTAGTCCAGAGGCACGGCAACTGAAAGAGCAGGAGTAAGAGAAAGGAAAATTAGGGCCAGGAAACATATAAAAGAAACGACTCATAAGGAAGAATCAGCAGAAAACTCCTGGCATCATGAAAAACTAGTCCAGAGCAACCCTCCCAAGGGACTGTGAGGTAGCTACTGCAGAGGATTCCACCTATAAGGAAATGTTAGAAATGACAGAAAGGGAATTTAGAATACAGATGATGAAATCAATTAAGGAAATGAAGGAAGCAATGAAGGAAAATGCTGATAAAGCAGAAAAAGAAATCCAAAAACATAATCAATTAAGAGAAGAA
>CAUYRH010017546.1:0-65705 GCA_963574655.1 Perodicticus potto
TGTAGTCCCAGCTACTTGGGAGGTGGAGGCAGGAGACTCGCTTGAGCCCAGGAATTGGAGGTTGCTGTGAGCTGTGATGCCACGGCACTCTATCCAGGGTGACAGCTTGAGGCTCTGTCTCAAAAAAAAAAAAAAAAAAAATTTAAAAACTTATGTGCATGAGAACTTTATCATAAACAGAATGAAACAAACAACCCATAAAGTGGGAGAAAATACCTGTGAATCCTATATCTAGAAATGTATAAAATCTCCTAAAACTTAGCAACAACAACAACAAATGCAAACAACTTGATTAAAAAATGGAAAAGATATTTTAATGGACATTTCTCCAAAGGAGATAGACAAATGGCCAACAGCACGTGAAACAATGCTCAACATAAAACATTCACATTTAATGAAAAGCAAATCAAACCACAATGAGAAGTCACTTCACACCCATTGGGATAGCTATAATAACAAATACTGAGTATGTGGAGAAATTGGAATGCTTGTACACTGTTGGTGGAAATCTAAATGTTAAACTTAAAGTAGAAAACTATAAGACTATTCCTCAAAATATTGAACATGGAATTCATGTGATTTAGCAGCTACACTTCTGGTTATTCCTGTATACTCAATAGTACTGAAAAGAGGGACTTGAACAGATACTTGTACAAATATGAAGTACATTACTGGCAATAGCCAAAGTGTAAAACAATCTGTTGATTTATTTGTTTATTTATCTAGCTATCTATCAATCTTGAGACAGAGGTTTACTCTGTTGCCTTGATTAGAGTGCCATGGCTTCAGCCTAGCTCACAGCAATTTCAGTCAAACTCCTAGGTTCAAATGATCCTCCTTCCCCAATCTTTGAAGTAGTTGGGACTACATGTGCTTACAAAACCTGGCTAATTTTTCTATTTTTAGTAGTGATGGGGTCTCTCTCTTGCACAGGCTGGCTTGAACTCCTGAGCTCAAAGGATCTTTCCACCTTGGCCTCCCAGAGTGCTAGAATCACTGCCATGAGCCACTGGGCCCAGCCACAATTTGTCTATTGTTAGATAAATATGGATAAACAAAATGTGATACATACTTATGATGAACTATTGACCATAAAAATAGTGAAATTCTGATCCATTGTACAATATGAGTGAACATTAACAATGATATCACAAGTAAAATAAGTGAGACACAAAATGGCAAATATTATATGATTCTGTTTACTTGAGGTACCTCGTATAGCCAAGTCAAGAGAGAGAAAGTAGAATAGTAGTTAAGGACAATAGGAAGCTTTTTAATGGGCTTGAAGTTTCAGTTTAGAATGATGAAAAAGTTCTGGATGGGTAATGATGATGTTGCACAAAAACATGAATATACTTACCAACACTGAATGTACTCTAAAAAATGTTAAAAGGGAAAATTTTAGATTATGTATATTTTAGCACAATAAAAAAAATAAAATTCTGACTTGCTCTACAATTTTTGCTTCAGATTTTAGTTTATTATTAGAATAATATCATAGAAGGCAGGGAGTGCTGGCTCATGCTTATAATTGTAGTGCTTTGGGAGGCCGAGATGGGCAGATTGCTTGGGCTCAGGAGTTCGAGACCAGCCTGAGCAACAGTGAGACCCCATCTCTAAAAATAGCCAGGCATTATGGTGGGCACCTGTGGACTCAGCTACTTGGGAGGCTGAGAACAGAGAATCACTTGAGCCAGGAGTTTGAAGTTGCTGTGAGCTATGAAGCCACTATACTCTACATAATGAGACTCTGTCTCAAAAAAAAGGGGGGAGGGTAATAACATGGGGAAAAAGTAATCTGAAGGACTCATTGAATGCTAGTTTTCTATTATCTAAATTTAATAATTGTGTATCTTGTCTCTGAACCTGTATACTTAGAGAAAATGTTTTGTAAACTTTTAAGAATAAAAATTAATGTCAATCAATCCAGGCTCCCTGGTGACATCTAAGAGTTATTGGTTAAGTTAGTTGCCATCACCAAGCCTCAGTTCCTCTACGTGGTAGACTTATGAGGAAGCTAAACAGAGACGTCCATTTCAAGAAATTTGCATTGGCTGGGTGCAGTGGCTCACACCTATAATATCAGCACTTTGGGAGTTTAAGGCAGGAGGATTGCTTTATTTGAAACCAGCCTGAGCAACACAGGGAAATGTTTGTCTCTACAAAAAATAAACAAAAAAAAAGATCAACTAGATGGTGTGATACGTGCCTGTAACATTAGCAACTTCGGAGGCTGAAGCAGGAAGATTGTTTGGGTCCAGCAATTCAAGATTGCAGTGAGTTGTGATTGAATCCCTACACTCTATCCTGGGTGACAGAACAATACCCTGTCTCTAAAAACACACACAAATGAACAAAATTACACAGGATCCAGGGTCCAACCAGTACCTAATGACCTAATGCATACTGAATGCTCTTTAAATGGTTAAGTATTTTTACTATTGGTTATAAATTTCAAATACGTATATGCCTTTATTAGAAATCAATAGTACTTGGTTTTTATTTTAGAGAGTAGGCTTTATAGCAATTGTGTATAAGTACATCCTTTTATGTGCAAAGGAAAAAGATTTGTTTTTCCATTTTCTATCTTGATTTCCAATGAAGATTACTTCCAAGAAACAGTTATCTGCTTTCAGATTTTGTTATATCTATGCAACTTCTAATAGCATTTAATTTTGTAATGTATATGTTACCATCCCAGTGAGAAATATCTTATACATATTAAAAATTTTACAGAGAAATACCTCCTTTTATGTGTTCATGGAACTAATGTTACTCCGAACATCACAACAATCAAAATCTGTTGAAAACAGCAAAATGTGAATAATATAATCATTCAATATTTTTGCTAGCTATAGATACAAGTACTTAAAAGTAACACACTAAACAATTATCAGTTCAGTACAAAATAAAAAATATCAGCTTAATACTAAAATTGTTTTTCTTTTTGTAGAGACAGAGTTTTGCTTTATTGCCCTTGGTAGAGTGCACTGGCATCACACAGTTCACAGCAACCTCCAACTCCTGGGCTTAGGCGATTCTCTTGCCTCAGCCTCCTGAATAGCTGGGACTACAGGTGTCTGCCACAACGCTGGGCTATTTTTCTGTTTTTTTGCAGTTCAGCTGAGGCCCGGTTTGAACCTGCCACCTTCGGTATATGGGGCCGGCGTCCTACTCGATGAGCTACAGGTGCTGCCCAATACTAAAATTGTTCTTTTTTTTTTTTTAATTGTGTTTGTTTGTTTGTTTGTTTTTCTTGAGGCAGAGCCTCAAGCTGTCACCCTGGATAGAGTGCCGTGGCATCACAGCTCACAGCAACCTCCATTTCCTGGGCTCAAGCAAGTCTCCTGCCTCTGCCTCCCAAGTAGCTGGGAATACAGGCACCCACCACAACGTCCGGCCCAATACTAAAATTGTTAAATCAATAATCTATCCATGGCAAGACCTGGTCTCTAAAAATAGCTGGGCATTATGCCAGGTGCCTGTATTCCCAGCTACGTGGGGGACTGAGGTAAGAGAATTGCTTGAGCCCAAGAGTTTGAGGTTGCTGTTAGCTATGACACACAGCACTCTACAGAGGGTAACAAAGTGAGATTCTGTCTCAAAAAAAAATCCATCCATGATAGTTTCAGGATGTATTACCTCAATTTCTGTTTCTTTCATTCATCATTAAATATTGATTAATTATTTGTGGTATTAATTTTATGGTAAGGAAAATAACCTATTTTGGATTTCCAATCTAATCCAGATATAAAGGTATAATCATTTTAACTGTCTGAACAAATTCCTAAGATTTATCAGTACAGAAATAGAGGTATTTGGGGGGGAAATGGTATATTTCTTCTTTAGCCCCCACAGTAGGAAAAAGTTAGGTCAGAATAAACAGTGCTGTTAGGAATTCATTACATTTTTAAAAATTGAGAATAAATGTATAATTGCAAAGACAAAGAGAATAATATTTTTATAAAATTTGGGTTTTAATTTGACATTTTTCAAATATCAAATTTTAATTTCAGAAAACATATTTCTAGGGTAGGACATTTAGAGGCTCCACTTTAGAAAGATTCTTGAGGGACTTTTAAGATTGAATTGGGATTCAGAAACAGTGTCAACATAGAATAAAGACATGTCTAAAGTGACTCTATTCTTCTACATCATTTGTGACATTTTTCTTTAATGGAAAGGTGTCTTTGCAGTTGAAAGCCAGCTAAGATCTACAGGGATTGCTCTCAACCATAGCAGACAATTAAAAAGATATCAGTCACTTTAAGTTTTCATTTCAGACGTCAAAACTGGATATATTTTAAATAATATATATTTGTGTGATTTATAATTAACGTACTCCTTGGTATAGGTTTAATACTATATTTAAACTCCCAAGTCCTAGAACAAAATGTGCCCCCGGATTTTTTATTGCCAAACTTTGATCAAAAGCCCTATTGAGAGAAATTTGTGGCCAGAATATGAAGGGAATCATCATTTATTCTTCTGGTTTATTTATTATGCAAAGACTAAGCTGGAATTCCACAAAGCTGGACCTTAGATCACATTGTATCTCCTTCTTTTACATACCTCACCCCTTCCAGTTAAGCTCGAAATTATAATTTGAATTAAAGAACTCTACAAAGCCTACCTCTTTCTCATTTAGATAGGTAATTGCAGATATTTACTAACATTTTATTCTTCCATGTAGAAATACTTCCAAAAAATTTCAATAGTTTTATGCACCAGAAAAAAAACCTACTTTATATTGATTATTACCCATTCCATTTATTTACCAAAATTGTGCTGCAGTCTCAACATGTGTTAGTTACTGCATTATATTCAGTGGGCCCACTAGAGCAGGCAAATACAGATACTTAGCTATTAGGGAGAGACATGAATTCAATAAATATACAACAGTGACGGATAGCATTTAATTATATGTAGAGAAAGTTAAATAGGATAAGGAAATACACTAGATGGATATTGAGGTTCTTTTTTTAAAAAAAATGTAGGATTTAGTAAGAAAAGACTTCAGGCCTTTCAGCCACAAAACAAGGTGTTTAAATATCAGAATAAAAAAAACAAGTGTCGAGTATTTTTTGTTTGTTTTTTTGTTTTATTGTGACCGAGTCTCACTTTGTCACCCTTGTTAGAGCGCTGTGGCATCACAGCTCACAGCAACCTCAAACTCTTGGGCTTAAGCAAATCTCTTGTCTCACCCAGGTAGCTGGGACTATAGGCACCCATCACAATGCACAGCTAATTTTAGAGATGTAGGTCTTACTCTTGCTGAGGCTGATCTTGAACCTGTGAGCTGATGCAATCCACCCGCCTCAGCCTCCCAGAGTGCTAGGATTTTAGGCACGAACTACCACATGGGCATTAAGAGATGTTGTGAGGTGTTGGAGAATTATGGAAGGTCATTGAGACTGGAGTGAAATAAAGATGGACAGTGTTAAAGGAACCATTGTAATGTTCAATAACCAGTTTATATCAAAATCCAGGTTACAGAAAGAAGATTATTTATTACTCTAAGGGTTTTGGGTAAAACATGATATATGCTCACTTTGATTTTAGAAAAAAGCCTTATTCTGTTCAGATTAAACTATTATTTGACTTTGCAGTACAGCTATTTTGTCAATAGTTTACTATAATTCACTGAGAAAGACTGCTATGAATTAACTGTAAGTCATCTACAAATGATACAATTTTGCAGTTTAAAAATTTTTCTACACACTCTTTCCTTGCTTAAAATACAATTCATTTAGCAAATCATCTCCTTTTTCTATTCACTTCTTCATCAACTTTGGAGGGTGAATGATCATAGCTTTTCATTGTTATCAGTATGGTCTCAATGGTATGCATGCCTATTTGCAACCATTTCACCACAGTGAAAGGTGTTTGTCTGGTTATCAAAAAATTAAGTATCAAATTAAAGCTTTCTAGAAACCACAAAACTTACATAATTTACCTGAATTTTGTCATACTGAACAATTCTATGCATAAAACATGGTGATCTATACTGTGTGGACAATTTACTACATGTATGTGAAAGAATAGAGTCATGTGTCTCTTAATCCTGGGATATATTCTGCAAAATGGGTCCTGATGCCATTTCTTCACTGTGCAAGCATCGTGGAGTTCACTTACATAAGCCTAGATGGTGTAACCTATTACACAAACCTAGTAGTAGCCTGTTATTTCTAGGTTATAAACCTGTACAGCATGTTACTGTACTGAACATGGTGCACAATTGTAACACAATGGTAAGTTTCTGGGCATCTAAATATAGATAGTAAAAAAATGATATTTCAACCTTATGGGATCACTGTCAAACATGAGGTTCATCATTGACTAAAACATCATTAGATGGCCTATGAGTGTAGTTACAAGTGGATAATAGAAGACCAATTAAAAAGCTACTCCAGTAGTCCACAGACCAGATGTTGGCTGGTGCTCATGCAGAACAAAGGAATGAAAACAATATTGTTTAGTTTCAAATTACGTTTTGAATATCCTGTTCTTGGGCATTAGGCACGGCTTTCATTTTGTTCAATGTTAATCATATAAATTACTGTGATTCATGTTTTGCTTTAAAAACTTAGAAGCAGAGCATAAAATACTGGTACTCAAGTTTACATTAAATTTCCTCTTTTATAAATTTTCTTTTTTAACTTTGGTATTTGCAAGAAATATTTCAATGTTGACATAGATCATGTCTTGGCAGACCTAACTTCTACTGGCAATGCTAAAGAAAATATACTTACATAAACAGCAACTGTTTGAAACATACGGTATATTGCATTGAGTTATTTAGCTTGTTTTACTTTTTACCATGGTCTAATGCACAGCTAAAGAAAAATAAAAATTTATTCTTATCCACAATGAAATATACATTCATTTGCCAACTAAAATAAATAGCAACTTTATTTTCAGTTGAATTAACTTTTTCTGATACTTCAAATGATTTATTAATTTACTAACAAAATGAAAATATTGGAAATTTAAGCACTATTATTAAAATGGCAAGGTGAAATGAGAAAACCATCATAAAGATATGCTGATCTATAAAGTCTGGTTACCAAACAAGTTTTAAAATAATATCATTCCCATTAGAGTGGGAATGATGTCCTTATTTTACTTTCTCCATTTTACTTTCTCACACCTGTACATTTCTGTACATAAGATTATCATGTTTTTTAATACTGCTAAATGGAGCTGGTATGTGAAAATAAATATGTAACCGTAACTATGACTTCATATTGTGTCAACAGATATCCAGCAACAAGCAATTTATTTGACCTGAAGAAACAAGCTCTAGGAAACTTAATTGGATCATGCATTTCTTTACGAACATCTAAAACATAGAAGGCTATAATTCATTAAATTCCATTGTTGTGAATCTTGATGTCACAGACATACAGAGTAAAAGTGAAACATTTGAGCATATTTTTCTGTAAGTGGTATAATATGACAGCAGATTAAAAATACTTATCTCCCTATGTAAATGTTTCAATTCAGTCATCAATATACTGTCAAGATATCATTAAATACATAATACTATCTCATCTGTCTGCAAGAATTTGACATTACTAATGTTAATATAAACTTCATGATATAGTTTTGAATGAGGTAATAATCAATGAAAGTTACTGTAAGCTTTTTAAGAAGATTATGATATCTTAATTCTTTTTTCCCATAGCCAGTCCAGCTTGGTGAAAATTGCTGATAAACAAACAAAACAATAGAATATTAAGAAAACATTGCAGGTAAACTCTTAATATACTTTCCACTATCTCAAATTAGAATATTTCACTGAAATTTTTTTGACATTTGTGAAAAGACCTTTAATATACTTTTCACTATCTCAAATTATATTAGGCTGAATTTTTCTTATATTTGTGCAAAGACCTTTTTCATCTACCAATTGTCTGTGTCTTATTATATATATTAGAAAGATCTATCAAAATATTCTTTAGGGTGTCTCCTGTGGCTCAGTAGGCAGGGTGCTGGCCCCATATATCGAGGGTGGCAGATTCAAACCTAGCCCTGGAGAAACTGCAACAACAACAACAACAAGAACAACAAAATATATATTATATATATATATATATTTTTTTTCTTTAAATTAGAAAGATCTATCCAAATTTTATTGAAATTGAAATTGTATGGAATGACTCTTACTAATGTATTTAAATTTTTCTTCAGTACTAACTTATGGCCTCATTAATGACCAACAATCTCTCATCAGCTGCATGCAATACATAAACTATGAACTATCTCCCAATTTGCCTTCTAAAGCTCTCATTCCAAACCTTGCTGAGATTTGATCAGTCTCTGCCTTGTGGGCTCCAGTGTTTTCTTCAACCAATACAATCCCACACCAAATAAAACTTAGCAATATAAATTCAGGTATTTCATATATGAAAATTGCATTGTTCATAATTCACTAACTCAATATTATCTATGTACAACTATTTTGCTTACTGAGTTCAACATTCCTTAGAAACTGATTATAACCTAATTCTTTGGTCTTTTCTTCCCACTATTATTTTCCCTACAAATTCTTCTTCCTATTCAAACTGAAATACTTTTTTATAGCTATGTACTAAATTGGGGGGCGCCTGTGGCTCAGTGAGTAGGGCGCCAGCCCCATATGCCGGAAGTGGCAGGTTCAAACCCAGCCCCAGCCAAAAAAAAGATATGTACTAAATCTACATAATTTAATATTTTATTTAATTATTTTCTATAACATATGATTTTTTTTACAGAAAAATTTCTTACCATTTGTCGAACATTAGTTAAATTGATACTATTAAGTTTTCCTAAGACTCCCCAAAACATAGGGTTAAATCAATCTTTCTTTTTTTTTGTGTCTCGAAGATATGTTCTTCCAATCCATTTGCCATCAAGGTCATTTTTGTTTAATAATCAATTTTCTTTCTATTTTGAACTACTTAGAACAAGTGACATGTCAGATTCATATTTGAATGCCTCATGTCCTTGGGAAATTTCTAGCAATTAATTGTCATTGACTAGAATTGAAAATATATTTATTTTTTATTAATATTAGTATTATCTTGTTGTTTTACATTTATGAGCCTTCTTAAGCCAATGTTTTGAAGATTTTAACTATTATCATATTTTTAAAAAATTTTAAATAAATATTTTTATATTTGATAGTTAAAATATTAGACTTTTTTGTCAAATTTGACAAATATACCAATCCAAGGAAACAAACATTTATTGGTTTAAGTTGGAATATTATAGACATATTAATTGACCTAATCAAAGACAGTTCTAGAAAAGTTAAATACTGATGACTTACAAAATAATTTTTTTATTCTTGATTATTCTTATTGTGTTTTAACTTAGACTTAGGTAATCTTGTTTTCTATACATCTGAGCCTGACAATTAAGTTCACAAACTTAACCTAGAAAAAAGTGCTACATACTTCACTTCTGATTATCACTATGGTCACCTTCAAAGTATTCTCCCTGGGAATCTAGTCTATCCCCAGTGACTAGTCTATGCTTCAAAGCAATTTTGAAACTCTTTTTCTGGAATGACTATCAGAGCTGTTGTTATATGGCACATACAAATATGCAAGAACAGTAATGAATGCCACTCAGCTAAACATCATCACACGTCAACACAAACACAGCTGTGAGATCCTGATATACCAAGGTTATAAAATCTTCTCATGTTGTTTGTACAGTGCTGCCAATGTAAGAACCTGGTGGTAAGTTGTGAACTTAATTTTCAGACTTTGTATAATGGTAGCTCTGAGAGTTATTCCAGAAAAAGAGGTCCAAATGGTTTTGAATGGTGGACTAGATTTGGAACTGGTGCACAGTTTACCAAGGGGAGTATTTTGAAGCTGACCACAGCAATATTCGGCAATGAAGTAGATAGCACTTTTGTTAGGATGAGTTCATGAAGTTAATGGTCAGACCTTACATAGCTATTATTCAGTATCTCTTATGTACCTTACAATATGTTAGCAATTTAGAATATCAAATCTTACAAATTTGAGACCTTGACTTTCAAAGCCTTAGGAATCTAAAGAAGACAGAAGCAAATATTCACTTCCAGTGACAAATGGTAAGTGGTACGCCACCCTGTTAACATACATATATTTATTTTGCTTAACATTTATTGAGTGCTTACTCTGTAGCACTTTCTATACTATGTTAAGTAAATTGTAGGTATCATATTTTAAAATCACAATTATGAGGTGTTTATTTATATCCAAACCTATGGATGATAAAACAAGACTTTCATAGTTTTAAGATATTAATCATTAGGTGATAAAACTACTAAACTTTCCCCTACATTTTATAGTAGCAAAACCCAATATGAAACATCAATCAGAGATGAACTTCAGGTAGAGCTCTATGGCATGCGAGTTCCACAGATGCAGAGGGTAATGATACTAAAGATGTTTGAGAGTCCAGAGTCCCATATTTTAGTCCAGCTTCTGGACGTGACATTCTTTTTTTTAGAGCAACTCTAAATCTTGCACACACCATGGTGGATGGCTAAGTCCTTGTAATCAGATTTGCCACTGACTGTCACGTAGTCAGGAGTTCTTACTTAGACTGAGAAATCACCCTCTAGTTTCCAAATCAGATAAACTGGACACTTTTAAAAATATAGTGAGCTATTTTTTTTAGGAAAATCAATATTTTGCAAACACTAAAGTCAATAAAATCAATCCTGGAGAATTACTTAATTTGTCACATTAGCTGAGATAATACAGAGAATAAAATTAAAATACTCATCTAAATATGATTAATATTTGGAGAAGGAATAACAAGTATTATGTCAATTCAAATAGATGAAGAAAACAATGCTATAAAATCTAGTATTTAATCCCATGATGCCAATTTTTAAACTACACTAATACATGGGTTGAATAACAGAACAGGCCAAATATTAAATTCATTAATGGGAAGACCTAACATAAATATTTCCCTAAAATACAGGAAAAGGAGAAAAAAGAAAAATACAGCTTAATTGACACAAATTAAATGTCCAGTAATCACAATATCGTTTCTAATGGGTACTCTTAAAAGAGAGAGGAAAATACCAAAGGCTATTTGTTAATAAACAAATAAGTTAGGCTTGGTGCCTGTAGCTCAGTGGTTACAGTACCCACCATGCACACTGAGGCAGGCCGTTTGAACCTGGCCCAGGCCAGCTAAACTACAATGACAACCGCAACAAAGAAACAGCCAGGCATTGTGGCATAGTCCAGCTATTTGGGACTCTGAGGCAAGAGAATTGCTCTAAGCCCAAGAGTCACAGATTGCTGTGAGCTGTGATGCCACAGCATTCTACCGAGGGTGACATAGTTTTCTGTCTCAAAAAAAAAAAAAAAAAAAAAAAAACAGAAAGAAAGATTTTAATGATTGTGGATCATCATCTATTTTACTTAAATTCCTTCAATTTCACATTTGGAATTTTACCATAATTATTGTTTGGCAACTATTGCCGTAAGTCTTTGCACATAGCATAAGAGCCTGCAAGATACTTCCAAATATTCAGCCATTCTCTCCATCATTAGCCATAAGACCCTACAGTTTAGCTATTCACATGTTTGCAAAGAGTAAAAACTATATATTTTTTAGACCTCCTTGTCCTAGAACTATCTCCAAAACCATGGGAACCAACAATCAGACTTTGGCAGATTTTTACATAAAAAGAATTATAGTGCTTTTCACATCCTCATTTATTTTCTTCCTGTTTCCTGAAATGTGAATTTGGTGGTAAGCCATTTTAGAGTGCGACAAGAATTCAGAGTAAACATATAACAGTGATTTATAATATCTATTCAATTCTCTATTATCTCATCTGTGCATATAGAGGCATATAATTCAAAATATGTGTAACACATTTTATTCGATTGATAAGGACAAAAAGAAAAATACCCTTTTCCAGGTGTTACATTTGAAGGAATATTTGTAGGTAGTTAAATATATATAGAATGTTATACGGTCATAAGTCAAAGTGATTAACTGCTTCATTTATATATTTCTTTCAAATTAGCATGATAAATATAGGTTTGAAGAAAGATATTTTTCTTACAACAGGTATAAAATAAAATAGTACATGAATGAATATACTTCTGATTTCAAAGTTTTAATCATGGATCTCGAGCTTTATGAGGTTCTGTTAATCCCATGATATTCACTCCAGCCTCCTCATTTCAGATGGAGACAGAGAAGCATGTGGCATGACCTCCGAGGTGACCTGCGTAGCTTCTCAGATCAGCATTCTCATCACCCTACTTTCCTGTTCTGTAGTATCTGTATTTGTGTCTTTCACTCTTCAGACTTTATCCCCTGGACATGTAATACTGTTGGCACTCGGCAACATATCATAAGACCCCGTGAGAAATTATATACATTTCTAAAAGAGAATAGAATGCAAATTATGTGGGTCACAATGATTTATTTCAAGAGTTGGTGAGCTCAGCTATGTTTGCCTTGTGCAGACATGAGCAATATCTATGAAGAAATAAATCCCACAGTGGTTTTCAATGCTTTGGAAAGTACACCTTAGAAATCAGAGTGTGATTTCAAAGCTGTCTTCCAAATCGCTGTATGGAACTGCTTCATAGATGAATCCAACCCATAATGATGACAATTTGTTATCTTGGTAACCTACCCTCCAAAATGCGGTCTAAAAGAGGTCAATTTGATATTATTCACTTTGTAGTGAACAATATCAGTCAGCACAAGATTTACTTGTTTTTCAATCCAGCATAGTTGAAAGTGCACTTGATTTTAATCTAGTGTTTTCTCTAACATATTTACTATTCAGTTTAAATATATATGAACATAACTCTTAAAATATAAAGAGATATTAATTATAATTTATGTAAACATAATTATATACCTACTGAATTATATTATACATCTATATGTAATCATAAATACATACTTTAATTCGGTCTAGACAAAATAATTATAACATTCTTAATGTGCTTCAGTCATGAACATATATAATTCAACAGAAATAATTACTTAAATAAAATTATACTTTAATAGGGGATACAAGGGAAGATATAAAGATTGTGGAATTATCCGTCAAACAGAAAAGTGATTTATCATGAAAACTTATGTCTATAATTTTAAGGGATTGATATTTCATATGCAGAGGAACAAGTGGGCTTTAAAATTTTTTAATAGTAGAGCTAAAAATATTGATCTCATGGAAGTAATGCATAGAATGAGGAATATCAGAGGCTGGGGAGAGTAGTGAAGAGAGGGAAATAAAGAGAGATTGGTTAGTAGGTAGTGAGACTCTGTCTCAAAAAAACAAACAAACAAAAGGCAGATAGATGGAAGAAATAAGACCTAGTGCTCGGTAGCATGATAGGGTAAGTCTAGCTATCAATAATTTACTGTATGTTTCAAAATAACTCAGAGAGTAGCTTAAGAATGTTCCTAATAAAAAGAATGAATGTTCGAGGTGATGGGAATTCCAATTACCTGGATTTGATCATTACACATTGTACACTTGTATTAAAATACCACATGCACCCCATGAATATGTACAACTATTATATATCCGCAAAAGTTAAAATTAAAAAAAAAATAAAAATTAAAGTGATAGTTTAAGATTTAAACCAATCATTTTCTCTGTTTTTTTTGAAGAATGCATAAATGACAAGAAAACCAGTTACATTCATGTTCAATAGTAATCCACCCAATAGATTTTGATCTGCATTAAGTTGCTGGCGTTAGGTGTGTAGATAGTGTTCATTCATATTCATAAAACAGGATGATTACAGAAATGTTAAGAGTCCAATCAAGCTGACTCATAGGAAGATTATTCTTATCCTCAAAACTGCTGCTATTGCGCTAATCCACTTTAATAAGGATAAACTTCATATGTGCCGTTCTGTTTAAGTACAACAAAGCACTCAGGAATTTTACATTCTGTCATTTCTTGTAATTCAAGCTAGAAAAAAATTGAATTTTGACTGAACTATAAAAAACAAAATGTTTGTGTGCATTCTCTAGTTATCCCTTTTGTGTGAAAAGTTTAAGCCCCATTTACAATTATTTTCCCACAGATTTTATACAAAAACACCTGACAGCAGAGCTGACCAGCACATTTCCTTGATAATCACTGTGGTACCCAACGGGTCACCTGGCTTCTGTATTTTGCCGCCTACAATGTGTTTTCAACAGAAAACTGAGAGCAATCCTTTAAAAATGAAGTCAGAACACATTGCCTCTCACCAAACTTAGCCAATGACTTCCCATTTCGATTACAATTAGAAACTAAAATCTTTACTGTGACATACAGAGCCTTGAACAGTCCAGGCTTCTGTGACACCCGTCTCTGCATCTGTTGTCACCAGACCGACCTCCAGACTTTTCCTCACATACCTGAGACACGCTTTGTCTTCAGAGTCACGGTTGCACTGTTCTCTCACTGGCAGCCTTTTCCCAACAAATCTTCAATGTTCTTTCCCTCAACTTTTTCGTGTCTTTTCCCGGTGAACAGTCTCTCAAGGAGGACTTCCTTGAACATTCAATTTAGAAGAGCAATCTTCCTTACCCCATCATACTTGCACTGACTCTTCCTCTTTCCACTTTTTCCCTTTTTCCCGTATATTTATTCAGTCTGTGTTTATACAATAAAACTTTATTTATTTATTGTCTCTTTTTACAAATATTTTTATTTTGAAACATACAGTAATCTATTTTGGGGAGAGCGCTATTTTAGAATTCCACCTACCACATTTCCTTCAGACACTTTGTGGGCCAAACGAATAAAAATGTATAGGATTAGCATCATCAATAAAGCTGATGCTAATGTAGCAACGGGCAAGGTTTATCATTCTGACTATACTTTTATATAGGACTAGGACTCAGGCAGTGGCACATTCCTTGTAAGTGGGGAACATAGGGAAATAATTGTTGATAGAAACTTAAGGATGTTTCTAATTAGGGATTATTGGAAAATACATATTTTTTTATTTTTTTCTGTGAAATAATAGAAAATGACAACTACAGATGGTGAAGTTTTGGGGAAGTTGCAAGAGAAAATAGTCTATTTTCTCTTAAATCTTATATCAAAAGTAATCCTTCTAAGTCAAAACGTAAATGCAATGTAAATGTTCTAGTTGCTCTACAAGAAGAAAGAAGCAATGAGGAAAAAGAAAATGCAAGCAAAATATTGTTGCTTTTTGAGATAGATCACTGAAAAATCAAAGAATCAGGCCACATCCATCTCCAGAATTTCCAAAATTCCAGGAAGCCTATCCCTGGGTAATAATTGATAAAAAAAAAAAATTGGTAAAAATAAATCCTATACTTAAGAAACATAAGTGGTTGTTGAACATTTGAAGATTAAAGATTGCTCAGAAATGAAATATTAAAGCAGAAAGGAACATGCATTCTGAAGAGAATGATGTTAGGCGTGAAGGAGGGCATCCCTATCTAAAATAACTGACGTCCAGGTTGGGCCAGGACAAAAACTGTGCTCTCAGAGGTCTAAATCATAGCTACACATCCTATACATTTTTATTTGTTTGGCCCACAAAGTGTCTGAGGGAAATGTGGTAGGTGGAATTCTAAAATAGCGCTCTCCCCAAAATAGATTGCCCACCCAATTTTAGGAATGAAATATGATGAACATCACAATTGCGATTGTGTTATCTTAAATGACAGCATTTTTTTTATGTGAGGAATTTTTCAAATGTAAGTAAAATTGCTAATAAGTTAAATTGTATCTAATTCCCGAGATTAAGAGGGTGATTATCTGGCAGGGGACTCTAATCAAAGGAACCCTTTTAAAAGAATGCCAGATTGAACTTTCTGGCTTTCTCTGGCTGGTAACAAAAGAGGAAGTGGAAAGGATTCCAAGTATGAGAAAGATTTGTTTTGCTGTTGCTCGCTGATGGGACGAGGGGGCTGTGTGATGGAGGACACAGGTGCAATCTTAGCAGCTAAGTGCAATCCCCAGTGGACAGCCTGCCAGGAAACAGGGTCTACAGCATAAGGAAATGAATTCTGTCAACAACTTAACTATGCCGTGGAGTTGATTCTTCCTCAGAACCTCTGGATTAGTCCAGTCTTATCAGCACCTTCATTTCAGCCTTATACTACCTTCATTTTAGTACTTTGATGAACCAAACTTACTTTAACCTAAGGAACTGTAATCTAAGAAATAGTTAAGGGACTAAATTTTATAGTAATTTGTTACCAGCAGAAAGCTAATACAATAATTTTATTTAATTTTAAAATAGGAGATACTTGAAGAATCAAAACATTTTAAAAATTTTTGGACATTTTTTCCATATGAGATTACACTGATCGCTTTAAATAAAACATAATCACAACAGTTTGATGTCAGTTACTTTTTCTAATAAATATTTGAATTTTGATCCCTGCTCTCAAACATTCTACCCAGGGATTCTCACCTTTTTTTAATAGATGAAGAAATAAATTATTTGCACTACTGCTTTTTTTCATTATATATACATACATATATATATATATATGTATATATAAAGTCTCTTTTTGTTTAGGATCTGCAAAGCTAGCTAAACAATACTTTTACATAGCATTTTCAATATTAAGTTTTAATAATGAGAGTTTACACTAAGAAGTTTCGATGACAGCATTACCTATTGGATGAAAGACTTAAACTTTATAACAATTCAATTTGAATATTTAAAGATCAATATTATAGATCAATGTTTTATAATTTTGTATATATTTACAGAAAAGTATAAAAGGTAAACTTCGAATCAATGTATCCTACCCCACAAGTTTACAAGGAAAGTGAAAGTTCATGTACAAGAAAACAACAGTGTTTGCAAACCTTAAATTAAATGGTGTACCATGGTTGATGGTAATGAGATTCTGGTAAGTGGAAAAATACTTGTCAATGTTGTTCAGATTGCATGTTAAGAAGGATGCCAGGAACATTTAAAGTTCTGGAGGGGGAGTGGTTTAACCTACATAAATTGTTCAGTGCTGAGCTCTTCATCTTGTTGAGGAGAAAAATATCTATGAATTTTAAACAGGCTTGACCACACCATCTTCAGGGCAAACGCTTGTCAACGTGTGATCTGAAAATAGTACAATCAAGCACATTGAAAATTCAGCAGTTTTTCTCATAGGAATGGATGTCTTCCTGACAAGTGAACACTGTGCTTTATTTTGGCCTGGGGATTTGTTTTGATAGAAAACTTTATTTGCTCCAAATAAATCTTATAAACTATGAAAATGAAACAGAACTTCAAACAAGGTTAATTTCTATGCAAACTGTACCAACAGCCTAATTGTTATTTACGATTGCTCTCTTTGAACTAAGATAAGATTACGAATCAAGCAAATTCACTGAAGACTTCCATGTGCCTAATGCTTCCTTCCATTAGCACTTATTTTATATCAACCTACGGTTTTAGGCCAGGACAGCAAAAATATTGGGGTCCCATGTGATTTAAAGATGAGGAACTATTTGCTTTCCTTCTTTTATTAGTTTTGCATGTTTTAAGTTTTTAAGGAACAAAGGTTTGATTGTTTTACAGAATCAAGGAAATTTTAAATATGTTTAACATTTAGGTATTATCTAATGACAAATATTAATAAAGTTGCAACTTAGGTATAGAGGTAAATATTTTGTAAAAAGGTATGAAGTGCTCACTATTTGTATGTTGAAATGTTAGTGCCAAAATATACATCCACTACCTTATGTTCAAGTGATAAGAAGCATCAAGCTGTGAAACGAGACAAAACATTACATAAACTAAAAATAAGCAAGTTTAACAACAGAGAAAAACAAATGCGAGAGAGAAAAGCAAAAATGGTTCTTTGAAAGAAATATTTTCCAGAGTGAACAAGGGGGTGATTTAGATAGCGTATTTTATGTTCATTTTCTTGTTCATTTGATCTGATGGGGAGAACACTTTTATCTTTCTGGGTAAATCATGTCGTTCTTTGCTCAAATACTCCAATGATAAATCTCATTCAGAGTGAAGGCCTATGCCCTATAATATTTCCAAGTTTTCAAGTTCTGTCTTTGTCTTTTCTTGCATCTCTGAATCAATCTGTTTCCTCTTCTAGTAGCTCTCTCAAGGCATCCTGGCCTCTCTGCAGTCTCTCCAGATCCAGCACTTTCTCATAAAAGGTCTTTTGAACTATCATCTCCTGGCTGAAACTCTCCCCTCCGGAAAGCTGCATGGATGATTAAGTCATTTCTTTCAGGGATGGGCTTAAATATGACTTTCTGAAGGATATTTTCTTTGCACCCTTTTAAAAAAGAGCAACCCTGCCTGCCAGGGCAGCAACCCTGCCTGCTACTACCCCCTTCCAACTCCTGAATTCATTATTCCTTTTATGCCTCCTTTCTTTTTATCTATAACATTCACATACATCTGACATATTTATCCTTATAAATTATTTTGTATTTTTTTATCTGTTTCTCAAAGACATTGGAGAATATCAGCTTCAGAAATGCATATTGAAGACAAGTTGCCCATCCAATAGTTGGTTACTAATGAAACAGATTCATGTCCATCACTGTTTATTCAATGCTTGCCACTTCAAAAAGTATACTTCAAAAAGTATAACTATTTTTCTATTCAGAACAGAAATTTAGAGCAAGAAGTAACAGATAAACATGGTGGTATTGAAAATTAAGGTTGTAAATCAAACTCTATACAAGGATTTGTTAAACTCAGACATGGAAACTTTCTTTTATCAAATGTAAAAACACATTTGTTATGGGCTGAATATTATTTGTGTCTCCTTAAAATTCATGTGTTGAAACACTAATCACCATACTAATCCCCTATTTAGAAATAGGACCGAGGGGTGGAGGGGGATCGGTGCCCTTCTTAAAAGATGCGTGACAAGGCTTGCTTCTTCACTGTCCCACTGCCCTGTGAGGATGTGCTAAGAAGATGAATCAGGAATAGAGTCCTCTCTGAGAAGTGAATTGGCCAGCACCTTGATCTTGGTCTTCCCTGTCTCAAGAACTGTGAGAAATAAATTTCTTTTGTCTATAGTATTTTTGTTATAACAGCCTGAACTGACTCACATATCATTCTTACTCATAGCTGAACGAGAATGTACTTCAGATGTGAGGAAGGCGGTAAGCAGTAATTTATAGATCTTGGTAGGTGGCTCTTCAGTTGGTGGAGTACGTGTCATACAGTCATTCCAAAGCTCTCCTTCTCTAAGTCTTTCTGCCATTTACTCTTTCCAGTCCTTTGTGTACAGTGTCACAGTTTACTCTAAAGCTGCCTGTTTTCCAGTATACGTTGTTTCCACGCTTCACCTCTCAAGTTCATGTATAGCACTCTGTTTTGAATTCAATCTGGACAAATTGCGAGACGAGCGATCTACTCACTTGATAATCGTAATTGCTTTCCAGCTCAAATATTCTTCTTCTGCCATCATTTTAACTAGAGTCTTTTCAAAAACTTTTATCCATTTGAAGTATCGTTGACAATAATATGAACTCTTGATTTTTTGATACCTTCCCATGAAACACTTCCCATAGCAACCAAGCCTCATAATTTCTCCCTTGTCAAAATGGACTTGAAAATTGGGTTTCAAACTCTGAATTTTTGCCCACGAATTCACTGCCTCTGTGGAATCTTTCTGACATGTGTTAGGGTATGCCTATTATAATGAGTGAGACGCTCAGGTACCATTAAATGTGTTAGCTGCATTTCAACTCTTAGTTCTATAGAATAAAGTAATACATTATTAGGAAAAAAGATGTCTCTAACCAGCTGTCTCCATAAGGCAGTGTTCTGTTTCCAGAATACATCAGGTTGACATATCATTGATATTCTTCATACTTATATGCTAAAACCTGCATTTTTTTCCTGTGGTTGTTATGATAAATTAACACAAACTCAGTGATATAAAACAACAGAAACAGATTCTTTCATGGTTCTGGAAGCAAGAGACTAAAATCAGCATCAGTGGGCTGAAATTAAGGTATTGGCAGGGTCACACTCCCTCTGGAGCCTCCAGGGGAGATTCTGTTCTTTCCTTTTTAAATTCCTTTTGGCATTCCTTGGCCTGTGGCTGCATTATTACAATCTTAGCCTTCATCTTCACATTACCTGTCTCCTGTTTTGTTGGTGTCTATTTCTATAATAACAGTCCAGAACATCATTCTTTTCTGCTTTACACTTAATGGATTAGATATGGTATCTTCTTTGCAGAGAGTAGCATTTTTCTCTGCTCACAGAGTACACTTGAAAGACTCTTGTTTTTATGCATTTCCTTCTTCTATCCGTATTTCCAGAACAAACTCTGGAGTTGGGCCATTGGTTTTGTCCACTGGGCAGCCAGTTTAGAGGTCCTGAAATCCAAAACAGCTTGAGTATATCCAGACTGTTAGTGCTTGGTTTTGAAGGCAGTTTCCCATTACCTGCAACAGGTATTTTCCTTTCTCTTACTACAAGTGGTGGCATGAGAGCTATGTCCATAGGTTATAGCTTTTGTATTGCTTTTGCTTCACCATGTTCTATATTTGTATACAAAATATAGTCCAATAACATAGTAACTTTATGTTGTCTTATGGCCTCATCTCGTGGTTTATAGAATTATTACTTTCATTCGTCAAAGGGTTTGATATACATTTCACAATTTTCTTTACATTAATTTATTTCTTAACCTATGACGTTAGATTTTAAACAATTAATGGAATTAGATTGGAAAATGCTATGACTCTTTTTTGAGAGCATTCTTTCTTATGTATTGCTTTACAAGGGTCTGAGAAACATAAGGACTTTGAAAATATTGATAGCATTCTCTTTTTAGCTGGGTGCTGAGTCTATTAGCATTTATTTTTATTGTATACTTCCCGGTACATATGCTTTGTATACTTTATTTTATATGTATAACGTCTTTTGCAACTTAAATAAAGTAACAATTAATGTACATTTTCAAACGGTGTATCAACAAGACTTACTGCCATGTGGGAAAAGCCCGGCAATCTTCACACCCCCAACACCATCACCTTTATTAGACATTCCTGAGGATACAGTGCTCTGTAGGGATTCTCAGCACTGTCAGCCCTGACAACTCAGACACTTTTTAACAGTAGTTCCTGTCAGATTTTTCTCCGTGGCTTTTTCATCATTGCCTATGCTGATTCTTTGTTTATACAGTTTTCTTTTATGCCTCTTTTCTCGTTTCTTAAAAGAAAAGAAATAACATATACCATAATCAATCTAGGGAAAAGGGTAATCGTTCATTCTTAGAGATGTGTGAGAAACTCCTATCTCCACCTGAAGTGGGGGAGGAAAATGTCCACCGGCTTTTCCCCTACACTAAAACGTCTCAGTAATGTAGGTTTCTATTATTTTAGTCTTGGGATGAGTATAAGTAGAAAATGACAGTTACGTTCTAAATGTTCACATTGGCTGTGTTCACTGTTCTAATGTGCTAATCTTTCTAAATAAGAATATTGAACATGCCCATAAACTGCAAAACATTGAATTTAGTTTAAAAGCTATGAAAAATTAAGAAAATCTCTAACAGGAAATATAGCCCCATTTATTCAGAATTTTAGTCTTAATAACCTTTTGAGGTTAAAACACACTGAGCGAACACTGGTCAAGAAATAATGCGACAATTTGTAAAGAGAAATGAGCTCCTTTTAGAAGCATGTATTAATGGCAGAAAGGGAATGAGAGAAAATTGTATGAAAAGTTTCCCTTGTAAGGGAGACAAAGAACACCAATAAAACATAACATATGAAATAATTTGAAAATTAATTTGATATTAAAGCTAATAAATTTTCTTGTTTCTCTATTGGCTGTTTGCTTTATCTTCCACTCTTACTTTTCTAGCTTTGTATTTACCTTTTTAGATACTCTAAAATAATTACTGTATTTGAACAAAGTAAATTTTATGTTTCTCAGCAGCTTTATCAGATTGAGATTTAGAGTGGATAAGAAAAAAATGTCTTTATAAGATTATGTTTGGTACATCAATTACATAATTTAGGCATCTGAGTCCTCTGCCTTCCTGAATTAGAACTAGATCTTACCTCCTACCTCCCACAGGTATAGAATTGAAAAATATGGAAATTGCCAGTAACTCCATAACTGAACAGTTGTTAAAAATCAGTAAAATATCTATATTATCTTATAGACATTACTCAGGAAAACATTACACATTTACTGGCCAAAGATTATAATTTACACAGAATTGAACAGAAATTCATTAAAATGTCATCAAGAATTTTCATTACTTCAGCACAATATAATCAGTAGTTTTTATTTGTGTAACACATTCATTCTCAACAGCAGTGATATTGTCTACAGTGAAACAAAAACAATTTTTAAAATATAAAAATGCATCACGCTGTATATAAAGTGCAATATACATACAGACATCCACAGATATAAGTATATCTGAGGTATTAAAATTTCATGAGGATAGCGTAAGGAAAAAAAATTCTTCCTTAAAATGCAGCTTGGCAGGAGGATAATTATGAAAACAAGTTGAGCCCCTACTGTAACACAATGCAAAAGTAAAGGAATAGGTCTGGTTCAGTGTCTCATGCTTGTAATTCCAGTGCTCTGGGAGGCGGAGGTGGATGGATTGCCTGAGCTCAGGAGTTTAAGACCAGCCTGACCAAGAGTGAGACCCTGCCTCTCTAAAAATGGAAAAACTAGGCAGGCATTGTGGTGGGCATCTATACTCCCAGCTAGCCGGAGGCTGAGAGAGGAGGGTCACTTGAGCCTAAGAGTTTGAGGTTACTGTGAGCTGTGAGCTGTGGCATCATGGCACTCTACCCAGAGTAAATGAGTGAGACACCGTCTCAAAAAGAAAAAAAAAAGGTAAAGAAATAATAATTTTTGGCCAGGACTGGGTTTGAACCCGCCACCTCCAGCATATGGGGTTGGTGCCCTACTCCTTTGAGCCACAGGCACCGCCTAAGAAATAATAACTTTTTAATGTACTCATATAAGATAAAGTTATTTTTAATATTTATTTATCCCAAGAAGTACACTAATTGACAGGCAAGTGCTGTTGGTAAACAATTCTCTGTAAGTCTCCCCTATTTTTGCACATTTCGTGAACAGGGACAGGCCAACATTTGAAGCAATGGGTTAACATATTTGCTGCTCTTAGTAAAATTTTCAGGGTCTCTCACCTGACAGTCCTCCTCCTGTGTTGCAGCCTATTGTCTGTGAAATTATCAACTGGCAATTTTAGTTTTATTGTGTGGATGTTGGGGCTGAGGAAATTGGTGCCATTTAAGAAATTGTCGACACTTTAGCTTATGCTATTTCTGTGAGTAATAAAGTCCTTTTTCCTCTGACCCAAGAGTCTCGTGTCTTCTGATAGCATCCATCTATCAGGGACAGACTAACTTCTTAGCTTGAATGCAAGGTAAATTCTTAGACTTTGTCAGTCTTAAATTTAAGAATAGCATTTAATGCAAGAAATGTCCTTTATAATTGCCTATAGTAGTAGAGGAATAATTTTGGTGATAGATTAATTGCATCACAGGCCAATTTTTCAATATTTGATTTTTCTTATATGAACAAAAGAATATTTGCAGTAATCCATCAATAACTATAATAGTCATTTGTACATTTAACTTTTACTAAAAACTATTGTAAGCCTTCATTTCATTGTTTATTGTTTTGTAGTACATTATTCAGATTTAATTTCCTGACTTTTAAATATTTAATATCTATTTTATCACCAAAAAAGGATTTGAGCAGTCTAAAAATAATTGCTGTTATATATGGTTCAAATTGTTCACCATCAGTGAAGATCATTTTCTATCCTCTCCAATATAGGGAGAATCATGCTCCAAGTTTACTGTCCCATCAGCTTTTTCTAGCTGCCTAATTGATAATCACCAAACTTAGATTTCTTATGTCAAGAAAAATTTTATTTTATTGCTATAGAATTTTCTGCTGCAATGATCCCACTTGTCTTCACTTGTGTCAAATTCTGTAATAGTTATTCCCATGACAGGGTTCATAGGGGCTTTTCTATTAAGTTTAATTCAGAAGTCAAGTTTCCCTTAGGGATTACTGGATGCCAAGCTGACAAAATACCAGAGAGATTTTATTTTATTTTTTAGTCCTCTTTTTACTCTGCTTCTATTTTCTTTTTATCCCATTCCTTTTTTTAACATAGCACCAAAAATTATATTTTTAAATTTATATAAAACTTAGACATGCATAAGCTTATATTAAACTGATTTATTGTTATATTAATTAGGAGGATTTTAAATAGAAAATGTTTAATAGAAATAATATGGGTGATTATTGTATTTCCATGAGTTTCTTTTTTTTTCTATTTTATTTTTCTGATTAAAAACATTACATTAAAACTCTTTATTTCAAATAAGCATATAGCTACCAATTAACACTGCACATAAGAGGTGTCTGTACCTAAATATTCTGAGGGCTTTATAAGACAACTACATAAACTTTTCTCATATATGGGTTTTTCTTTGTCTTGGGAGAATGCAATTGATTTCTAATCACAGTCAGAGATACATCTTCCTGCTTAATTTTCTTGCCACAATCTCACCTTGTGTTTTACTTGTCTCCTTTACCATGTCTCCACAACTAAATAAGATTTTATTCTCTTTCCTAGCCTTTTTCTGTTCCATCTCTGTCTCTCTACTTCTGCTTCAGGTGGTTAGGGTCGGGTAGGTAGAATAATTTGTTCCATAACTCTTACTCCTGTAGAACCAATAGATACACATATTTTATGAAAAGAAATGGTCTAAGAAAAACCTAGCACTGTGCTTGCTTGTATGAGTTTCTTAGTGAAATGATTACAGAGAATACGTTGCAGACTGATCACTTATAGTAAGTGGTGTCTGATTACGCCAATTTACTTCCTCTCATCCAAAGAGAAAATTAACAATGGAAAGGGAAGTGAGGCCAAGAGAAGGAAAGGAGATACATCACTGTCATGAAGAACAAGGGGAAGACCAATACATATTTCTTTTCTTTCTATATCAGTAGTCCAGTCTCACTGTCTGAAGAGAATGATATGGAGCATTGAAGCTTTTACCTAATTTGATATTGACTATGAGTTCACACATTTTTCACAGAAGTTAGAGTGGGTCACAGAAGAGATTTTCACTGGGAATTTATCTCCAATGATTTAGATTAAGAGTAAGAAAAATAGTCTGTTTTCTTTTCCAGATTCAAAACAGTGATTTGCAAAATTATTATTACTTTACTAAAATCAAGAATAAGGAAAAGATTCAGTAGACCAACCTTTACAGTGGGACTGTGGTCACTAAATTGGGGAAACCAAATGTGACAGGAGTATTTGTATCCCTGGGTGGCTAAGGGCAAGTGTCAGCTCAGTCTCCAAAAGTATGAGGATTGTGGTTACCACATGGACAGCAGAATCAAAGCCACAGTTGGGTTAGTGCCCACTGGTGTGGGCTAGTTGATCACAGTGTTCCTAGAAATGAGATAGGAACCTTAAAACATTCTTAATTAATCTGCATTTGCAGAAAAGTTCTAGGTTGAGTAAATAACTTATAAATAGTATCGCCCTCACTTGAGATATTACACAGACCCAAAATTACTTGAAGGACCCCAGTACCCCCCCAAAAAAAATCTTTATCATTAATCTTTATCTCAATCTTCCCCAAAGCAACCTGCTGCCTCTTAAAAGGATAACTGTGCTTTGGGGATGAGGAAATAACAAACTCTTTCTAGGACTGCCACAATTGCACTGGCTCTGAATTGCATTGATTACATGAAAACCAAAATATCGTCATGGTATACTAGTCAGAATATTCATTATGGTAACCACAATCCTCACATTTTTGGAGATTGAATGCTGATGCTTGCCCCTGATGAAGACAGACAAATGGCCTATACAAACATTTGAAAAAATGTTCATCGACCCTGATTATCAGAGAAATGCAAGTCAAAACCACCCTGAGATGTCACCTAACCCCAGTGAGAATAGCCTGCATCACAAAGTCTCAAAGCTGCAGATGCTGATGTGGATGTGGAGAGAAGGGGACACTTTTATATTGCTGATGGGACTGAAAACTAATACAACCTTTTTGAAAGGAAATATGGAGAATCCTCAAAAATCTCAAATTAGACATCCCATATGATCTTGCAATCTTATTACTAGGCATCTACCCAGGAGGAAAAAAAAATCCTTTTATCATAAGGACACGTGCACTCAATTGTTTACCAAAGATCAATTTAGGCAATTCTCTTCCCTCAACCTCCTGAGTAGCTGGGACTGCATGCAACCACCACAACACCCAGCTACTTTTTTGTTGCAGTTTGGCTAGGGCCAGGTTTGAGCCCACCATCCTCGGTATACGGGGCTGGCGTCTACTCACTGAGGCACAGTCGCAGCCCGATCCTACAGGTTTTGATAATTTGTGTCTTCATTGTCATTTTGTTCTGAAAATTTGGTGATTTCCTTCATCACTTCGTCTTTGACTAAACTAACATTCAGCATAAGGTTGTTTAGTTTACATGGCTTAGTTTGAGTATGAGGATTCCTATTGTTGTTGAGGTCAGGTTTTATTCTGTGATGTTCTGAGAAGATATAAGGAGTAATTTCTATTTTTTTAAATTTGCTGAAGTTAGACTTGTGTTCTAAGATATGATCTATTTTGGAGGATGATTTATGGGCTGATGAGAAGAATATATAATCAGTTTTGTTAAGATGAAATGTTCTGTAGATGCCTGTTAAGCCATTGTCCTCAGGCTTTCTGTTTGAGTTTACTTTGGTGATAGAACATTGTGCAGATCATTATGAAGGATGGGTCTGAGAATTCCCTGAAGAGTTGGTTTAGTTATGGCAAATTTCTTCAGCATGCATAAGTCATTAAAGTATTTGATTTCCCTGTCGCAAATGAAACTCAATTTAGCTAGATACGGGATCCTGGGCTGAAAATTGTTTTCTTTTAGGAGAGTGAATTTCGATGACCATCCTCTTCTGGTTTGAAAAGTTTTGGCTGAGAGATATGCAGTCATTCTGATATTTTTCCCCTTGTAGGTTATACTTTTCATATGTCTGGCTGCTTGCAGACTTTTCACCTTCATATTAACTTTGAAAATTTAATTACAATGTGTCTAGGAGATGCTTTATTTGGATTGAGTCTTCCTGGGGTTCTGAAACCCTCTCCTATCTGTATTTCTGTATCTTTTGCAAAGTTTTGGAAATTGTCCTCCATAATATCTTGAAGCAGAGCATCTGTACCTTTAGGACCATCCTCTTCTTCAGGAATTCCTATAAAATGAATGTTTGATCTTTTGGAGTGGTCCCACAACTCTCTCAGGGAATGATCCATTATTGCTCTCCATCTCTCTGCGTGTTTGAGTATTTGGAAGCATTCCAAAGCTTTGTCTTCAATTTAAGAGATCCTTTCTTCTGCCTTTTCCACTCTATTGAGGGATTCTACTGTATTTCAAAGCTCCTACAGTAGCTTTTTTATAACCTCAAGCTCTGTCATCTCATTTCTCATTGTGTCCATATCCTTGGTGATTTTGTCTTTGAATGCGTTGATTTCTTGAGACAACATTTACACAAGTCTTTGTATTTCTATTTCCATTTTTCTCCATTCTATTCATTTTATTAGCCATCCATATTCGGCATTCTGTTTCTGACATTTCAACCATTTGTTTATGAATGGCATCTTCTGGCATATCTCCTTTGTTATTCTTTGGGGAGTTGATCTACTCTGATTATTCATGTTACCAGAGTACTTCCGCTGGTTCCATCCCATGATTATTTTTTATTTTCGCTAGTGAAACTGGTAGGATGAAATTGGATTGAGAGTGCTAGGAGTTGTAGTTAACCAACCCTTTACCAAAGAGCTAGGACTGGTGACTATGGATTTTCCCCTACAGTTTTGGAAAGGTCCATTTTAGTCCTGTAGCTAGAGACTCTGAGAATCTGATTGGTGTGATGGAATTACGTGGCTGGCTCTGTCTTATATTCAGCCAGCCTCTATCCAATCCTAGTGAATTGGCAGATTTGGGCTGAAATCTCACCTGGGGAGAGATACAAGTGAAGAATACACCCTGCTCCACTCCAGTGACCACTGGAAGAGGAGAATCAGTCCCTTGCACTACAACACAACTAAGGCTCAACCTTGGAGGGTCCGCAGGTGGCCAGCCTAGGTCAAGAGTTCCAAAACAATTGTCTAAGGCAGTATAATCACTACTCAACTGGGAGAAGTTCAAAAGGACTCCAGCAACCAGACAGCAGGGATCCACTGGCAGCTCTGTCCAAAAAACCTGAGAGGCTGGAATGTGGCTCTTTTGGGTGCTCAAGGAAGTCAGGAAGGTCCGCCCAGCCAAAGAGTCAGTCCAGGGAGGTTGGCGCCTCATTCCCCACCTTACACCATAGCCGCACACCCCTAACCAGTAACCTCATGGTACTGTGGCCTGGTTCCCTCCCATGAGCAAGTGTGTGAGGGATATGGGCCTGCCAGAGTCAAAGAGGAGTCTGTGTCACCTTGGCCACCACACTCTGCCACCAATAGACAACCTGGAGGGGCTCACAGTCAGCTCCCTCCGTTGCTCAATAGAAAATGGGGAGTGTACTACCAGATTCTGTCCCTAGCATGCAGTTACCATCGTGGCATGTATTTCTCTCACACAGAGTCTGCACCTCTGCCCCAGCTGCAGTCAACCTCTGGTACCCTCATGGGGCAGAGGTCTGGCTTCTTCTGATGTTCAACAGAATTGGGGAAATGTCTCTCCAAAATCTGACTCTGGGCACCACTGCTGCCACGGTACCAGTCTCTAGGCAGGTCAGTGTGCCAGTTGCCAAGCCATGGTTGTACTGCCACTAATGCTGCCCCACCATTGCCAGGCACTTTGGTGGTGCTGTGCCATTCCCCTCCACCCCTGCATCTCCCAACTTCCACTTGAGTCACAGTCTCAGTGCAGCTATACTAAGGTCTGCACTATGCCCAGCCCTCACAAGGCATCACCAGGCACTCTGGGCTCTTTAGCAGCAGACCTCCTGACCGCCAAGTGAGGGGGGAAGGGTGGATTGGGAATTCAGAATTCTGGGAGAAATATTTGTTCAACTCTTATGCCAGGCAAGGGAATGCCCTGGCTCATAGGCAGGACCTCTTTGGAGGAGTCTGGAGTTCAGCAGCTCTCTCCTGTGGGGCAAAATAAGAGGTCTTCTGTTCACTTCTCGCTTGTAGAGAGCACACAGCAAGCCACTCTTTTGAGAGAGTAGACTCTCTTCCTCTTGGGGATGAGTTTTATACCTGAGGTTTGTTTCCTGAGAGTAGCAGATTGCCTCAGCAGGGTTGACAAGCACTCATCAATCTTCTCTCTCAGCTCAGCTCCCAATCTTCAGCTTCATGAGTTCATTTTGTTCATTTTCTCTCCCTCTGGATGGGGGCTTCTGTTGAACTGTGGCTCCAATTGGCCATCTTACCTCCCCCTCAATTCATTACTATGCAAAATATTTTAGTTTATATCAAGGATACTTTAGAGAGTTTTAACAAATTATATTTGTAAAAAAATTTTTCACAGTTTAGTTACACTTAAAACCCTATCATTTGTTTACAAATAATTTCATTTGTATTCCTCTATATTAATGGCTATTAGCTTTGAACAAGGAATGATTAACTTATTAAATTACGTTTGTTTTTTTTTCTGTGATTTTCATCAAATATATTTAGTTTTAATATACAGTGTCATCTTTAAAACTAGAAAAAGAAAAACTTTTCCATCTATTCTCTGTCAAATGTAGAAATTTTATTTTTTTAATTGAAATCTACCTTTTGATAAATATTTTTGAAAAGTAACCATCTGGATGAGTATTGAACAATTCATAATTCCTCTCCACAACAATGAATCAAGTCCTGGGGCATAATTTGTCTTTATAGAACAGCATCCTTAAGAGAACATCATAACAAGGAGTCAGTAAATGTTTATGGCAGGAAGTAAGGGAAGCATGGAATCAGAGGGGAAGAGGAAAATAATCACAAGCCAAATACATTTAGTGGAGAGAGCTAAAAATGACAGTGTAGTCAGTGCCTGTGGCTCAAAGTAGTAGGGCGCTGGCCCCATATGCTGGAGGTGGCGGGTTCAAACCCAACCCTGGCCAAAAACTGTAAAAATGACAGTATAGTATATAGAATAAATTATAGGAAGGCTCCTATATGATTCACTTCTGTTTATGGATAGTGCTTATTCTAATGTTTTGAATTAAATGATTAATTTAATATCAAATTTTGAGATAAACTATATCAAATTAATATTTTTCAGAACCTCACTTTACCTATTTATTAAATTCTTTGTTGAAGTGTCATGGAAAAAGAGCCAAACTCTGTAAAATAATTTAAAGAAGTTCTTTCAGAGCTAAGTTTGAGAATCATGGCAAGGAGCCATGCCCAAGAAGCCTTGAGCCAGTGCATTTGCTGTGGTTGGGTTACAGTTTGGTTTTATACATTTCAGGGAAACAGAAATTGCACATAAAGTCACAAATTAATACATGGAAGGATACATTGCTCTAGCTCACAACGGTGGACATCTCAAAGCAAGAGGATTATAACCTGTAATATAGATTGTATGTTAAAAGATTCTTTGATTTGTCCTTGGTTAAAGAAGTGAAGCTTTGTCTACAAGGCTTGAAATATTTCAAGGAAGCTTATTTATCACAGACAAGCCATATCCAGACTCAGGTTACATAGTAAATAAATTCAGAACCTGTAGGGATGGTTTAAGTTTTGTCTTGGATAACCTTAGGCTTGTTTTTAATGAGTTGCAAAAGATATCTCCAAGAAGGAAGGGAGGAATGTTGAGGCATATTTGACTTTGTTTTTCATGGCCAACAACTCAGCTTTAGACTATTTCCAGTGTCCTCTTGGCTTACAGGGGTCCATTCAATCATCTGGCGAGGGCTCAATATTTTGTTTTAGTTCACTGCAGTGAGCAGTTGATTGGGATATCAATTTGTGTTCCCAGCTATTGCAGCAGTAAAACAACCAGTAACTAATGAAGAGAAAAGCAAGGAAAGGTGGAAAGAATGGCAAAAAAAGAGAAACTGCAAACCAAACTCCACAGCTCACAATACGAATAAAAACGATAAATATTTTTAGAATTTTGACTTTGTTACATTACCTTAATTACTGCTTACCTTTACATTTAGATTATTTGCACTCTTTTAATGTTTTATCATCTTGAAATTTGTCCTCTTTTAAGAGTATTTTGATTCTATGGTCAGTAGTATTTTTCTGCAACGGCCTACTAGATATCACCAGCAGGTTATATTAGCCCTACTATCACTTAGGAATTGTTTGCTTCTGCCCTTTCTGCAGAAGATTTTTGTGAGATAAAAATTACTCGACTAATGTAACCAACTTAGTGCACCTTTTAGTTTGTCAATAAATGAACAAACACTCTGTAAGTGGTAGATGCTTTCATAAAAATTTGTAACTACAGTGACATTAAAGATTATTAAGAATAGATAGTGGGGCTCTAGTTCTAGAGTCACATTTCCTAGCCAGGTGACCTTCACCAAGGCAATTAAACTTCTTGCTTTCTTACTTTATTATCAGTAAAACACGGCTAATAGGATCCGCCATCTGCCTCATACTTATGTAGTCACAAGAAAAACCTAGTGAATGTTTTGTGATAGTTTAATTTTATCACATTTTAATGTAGGGTAGAAGAAAACAGTATCAATTTCTGAAATTTCATGCAGCAAAGAGGAAAAGCAATTCTTTAATGACTGGATTGGGAGCACATCCTGGAAAACAGAGTTAACTTTTTTTTTCCAGATTCTGTTCGATTGTATCTTTTCAACAATTGATCTCTGCTTTCCTGTTATTTCCCTGTCTCTTCTGTTACCATAATTCATTAACCGAATGGAATTATATCCCTCTGCCTCATGGAATTTTGGAAAGAAAATTTATTCACTGTTAGTAATGCTTTTATTCCCTTACACAATTAGTCTTTCAAAGAAAGGAAATTGACAGATTTGTTGGTATATTCAACAATGTCATATTTCAGTATAAAGGAATGAAGTTCCATCTCATGTATGAGTTTTCTTATGAATTTTCCACACTATTTCTATTTTAAGATAGAAACAGTATTCTGGTCAGAGACTAAAATTACTATCCTCTCTGTCGGGCATGGAGTTTTATAAACTTTTTTCCCCAGTTTATAAATAAAGAATATCAGTAAGGCTACAAAATCTGCATTTTCTTTCTATAATTTTGCTAAATTTGCATAATTAACTGTGGCATTCTTCAGAATATTAGCAAAGCCATTTTGTGGAAATTTTAAGAAAAATTTTTGTACTGAATGTAAATAGAAAATTCAATGAAAAGAGAAGATATGGTCACCTTCATTATTACTAAAGTTGCTAATTATTTCATTTCATTTGTCCATTTTTGATGTCATAATACTTTAACAATTCCATTGAGCCTTAGTTGCTTTAATTTGGTATATTTAATAGTTGTATATTTTTTCTTTATAATTTTCTAATACAAACACACTCAATACTCACAATAGTCCTCAATAATATTAAATTTTGCTAATATCTATGACATCAATAATTTCAATAAACTTAATCTTTACTGTGTGTTACTTGATATTGGTCCAGTTGAAAACTTGAAGACTGCTGCAAAGAATACATACATTTGTATGCCCTAGAATTTACTGAATATGAGCTCCGAAAAGCAAAAAATTAAATGCATGTCATTGCCACATTTTCCACAGTTTCCCAGTGCAGAAGTCACATGGAGCAAATCATTACTTTTATTATGTTTAATGTCTCAAAATATAAACTTGAGAATGTCAGTGATATAACTGTAAATATGATTCATTTTTAAAAATGCATTTAATATATTTTAAGACATTAATATATATAGTATTATTGAATATATTAACATCAATTAATGTTAATGTGATTTATTAAATGTAAGTTATGATGGTTTAATATAATACAATTCACAAATTTCAGCACATTAATTTGTTTTTACTTATTTATTTGTATTTAGGGATGGTGTGTTTATTTGGGGGGGCTAATATGAGGTTACATACAATTAGGCTACATTATTTGCATTTGTACGGTAAAGTCCTAGTTATAGTTGAATCCTTTACTGAGGAAATGTAGTTTTAGCTAGTATTTTTAATTAGTTGGCTAATTATAAATAGTAATGGTAGAACATGTAAAAATTAGTGAGACCACATAGAAAAGTAGGCAAGTGAATGAATACTTAGAATTTGAGTAATAGGAGTTGAGATTGGGGTGATGATACATGTATCAATGTTTGTCCAAATAAAGGTCAGAGGCAACTTCTGATGATAAAGATATATTATTTCATTTTATTATAATCTTATATTTCTTGATAGTCTGTTGTTTATGTAAATTAACAATGCTTTTCCATTAAAACATTTAGTGGAAAAGGGGATATCATTGTCCCTTTTTGCAAATTTATTTAGTGCCTGGCTTAACTGAGGACAATTTCATTTCTGATTTTGCATTCAAACTGTTGTAACCTAGATGTAATATTACATCAAGGAATTTCCACTTAACCCGTATGAAAGAATCAGAGTGGAAAGGTGGGTATTATTTTGGTATTGTAATGAAAATGGTTTTAATATATTTTTTAAATAGTTTCAATCTTTGTGCCCTTGCTAATAGGGTTCTGGGGACTCCAGGAGACTGAGATGAGACGTCTAACACTTTGATGATCACCATATAGTAAATAATAGTCCTGTCTCGGAGTTTATTTGCCTTATTACAAGTGTTAAAGTTGTATTACAAATCAAATTGCATTCTCAAAATCCTGTAAAACTCAAAATAAATGTTAATATAGTATTATAGGAAGAATCAAATGTAGTAGAACATGATGAACAAATGCTATGCTGACTAAAACTGATGGAGAAAATTGGAGGGTAAAATGAACAGTAGTGGGAAGACTTTGTGTGAGTAATCTCTCATCCCCAAATGCGTGTTTTAATCACCTGAGGGAGCTTTGTAAATGTAACTACACATTTACTAAGGTTGCAACCAAGGTTCATACAGTAGAATCTGCTGGGGGTGGGGGGCCTGCTGTGTGTTTAAAATTCACATTGGGAGATTCTCTAATGTGCAGTCAGGGCTGAGAATTTTTAAAATAATAACACAGAAGTATGTTATGCAAATAATCAAAGCATAGAAGTTTAACAGGAAATATGAGTGTGAGCGAGTGTTTAATGCCTGTTGAATCTTGCACAAAACAGGTTTTATTCTTTAATTCAATGTGATATAAATACTCCTCATATGCTGAAACGTCTGTGGCATACTTTTTAGCCTTTTCTCTGGTATTAATAACTCACAGAAAGAAAATTGTGACAGGATTTTCAGAAATGTATTTTTTAGTAGAAATCAACTATATGTTGTTCTTTCAACAGTTTGATAAATGTTTTGAATCTGCTGAGAACTAGATTGTTAATTATTTTTCTGCCTTAAAGTGTACAGGCATATAAAATGTGTTAATTACTAAATTAAAAGAAAATTCTATTAAAAACTGATAGAAATGGCATATCTTGCACCAAATCAGGCTAGAACATTTATGAGTAATTCCCAAATAGTCTTCTATTAAGCAGTACTTTCAATCATTTAGATCTTACTCTGCCATGTGATTTTATACTACAAAGCCATGAGGATGGAAACTGGCTTACCCACCAGTGAATCCATCATGGTGTCTAAGTAGTCCAAAAAATATTGAAAACACTGGAACACATTCCTCTTAGTAAAGCATCACAAGAATGGAGAAGCAAGAATCCAATGTACTCAGTTCCAATGTGCAGGTAGTAGATGAGCTAATATAGGTGGGGGTAAGGGAATGAGGGAGTGGGGAGGAGAGAGGGAAGGGGATGGGGGGTCATGTGTATGGCACACATCTTGGGGAAGGGACACAATTATCAGAGGGAATTTACCTAACAAATGCAATCAGTGTAGCCTAATTCTTTGTATCCTTAATGGATCCCAACAATAAAAAAGAAAAAGAAAAGGTCCATATTAAGGCATCTAATAAGAAAACTGAAAACATTTAGTATCTGTCTATCTATCTGCACTTCTCCACAAAATTAGCAATAGTTTTGTATGCTCTATGCTTCAGATGATTTTTATCTTTTATTCTAAAATCTGAGTTCCAAGAGGGTAGAGATCTTCGTTTCGTTTCAATAATATATTCTGAATGCCTAGAACAGTGCCTGGTACACTTTGGAAAGAAGACTTTCAAATAGTGTTAATTAAATTTATGAATATATGAATATAATAAATCAGAGTATTTGGCATAGGGCTTCTGTAAAGATGGCTTATATTTTTTTCTTTTTCAAAAATCCTTATTGCTGTAAGAAAACATGCAAAATCTGATCAAAGAGAACATGACTTTATTTATTATATACTATATGTACTGACTTTGAAAAATATTATTGAGGAATTCACTTCCCAGCATTTTAAATTTTGTTATGTGTATGCTTATAAGAAATATATTTTTACTCAAGTAATAATGATATGGCATCTATCTTCTTTCAAATAGCATAGAGGTTCATGGTGGAATATTAGACTTTAAAACATAAAATTTATGTTTATTAACATTATTATCATGGCTATCATGGAAATTTCATTCACTTGACTGTCTCTACATACATCCCTGATGTGAGAAAAGTGAAGAAATGACTGGGAAATACACAAAGTGTGCCAAAAAATATATATACACATATTTTAATAAAAAAAATGTATTGAGTATGTATTATTTGATATATACGGATAACAAAAGGTGAATACAAGTCATGTTAGACTTCTGCAGTTGCAGGAGGTGCTCCCACTGGTTACTATCAGTGTCCAGATACTTCTGACTATAGCACACTATTGCTTTATTTTTTTAATTAATTAATTAATTTATTTATTTATTTATTTTGAGACAGAGTCTCAAGCTATCACCCTTGGTAGAGTGCTGTGACATCACAGCTCACAGCAACCTCCAACTCCTGGGCTCAAACGATACTACTGCCTCTGCCTCCCAAGTAGCTGGGACTACAGGCGCACACCACAATGCCTGGCCATTTTTCGGTTGCAGCCGTCATTGTTGTTTGGCGGGCCGGGACTGGATTGGAACCCGCCAGCTCAGGTGTATGTGGCTGGTGCCTTAGCCGCTTGAGCCACAGGCGCTGAGCCGCATACTACTGCTTTAAAGGGTTGACCAAAGTATGTCCTTGTTTCGGATGTCATTTCAATTTCTTCCCAAAGTATCCCCAGTGTAGCTGGTTTTTTATGGTATACCACGTCCTCTAACGTCCTCCACAGGATGAAGTAAAGGGGTGCTAAGTCAGGAGAACATGTGGGAAATTCAACCTCACCTCTTCATCCCATCCACTGTCCTGGCAAATTCTCATGGAGGTAAGCGCTCATGTTTCGCTGAGTGTAATAATCTTGGGGTGAAAACTTTCCATTTTGCTGTTTTAAGAATGTGTCATATGCTTGTTCTGCAAATTCCCATCGTATGTGCATACTGTTTGATAGACTACTATTGCGAGCATGTAAACAGCTCTAGCACCATAGCAGAAGAAGCAGGGCTCGTTGCTGTGCGGGCCTCCAGACTCTCCCTTGGACACGTTACACACAGCACCCTGTGTCTCAAACTATCACAAGTGTGTGCAATTGTTAGGAACATCCTTGCTTCCAACGCTGTACTTCCACAACATTCTCAAATTTCAAATATCACACTTCCACAGTGTTCTCAAATTTCAAATATCCTGTGGTATTTGACAAAGTGGTCCTGTGCCAATCAAATGACAACCATGCTTCTGCCATTTCCTTTGACTTTCCTGCCTATTACATGGTGACCCCAACATTCCTTTGATCAGCTCCATCTTTTGAGCAAACATCACAGTACACTTTGCTACCATAATTCAATTCAACCATGAAGAGTAAGACATAGATAACATCTCTTAAGATGTGTATACATTTTTGGTATTCCCGATATTTGAAGGAGAGATTTTAATTTCCTACTGGACTTTCCCTTCTTTTTTCAGTTTTGCATATTCATAACAGAGTAAGGTATGATTCATTAACAAAAGAACATGATGCCCCTAATAGAAATCTGAGACTTTATTCAAGGGCCCAAATATTTCTTTGAAAATGACAAACATGACTCATTATACTAACAAACATGAATGATGTGTGACTTGAAGATATGGAATATTCATAGTCATCATTTATTTCAAAAAATGACAAAAATACTTTAAACAATAATAGGAAAGACAGCTAACCTGCCCAAAGTCTTTAAATCCTTATTGTTCATAAGGTATTAAATATCAGCTTTTCTTTTTGAAATGCAAAGCTTTCAAGGATTTATAGTGTGTATTTAAACTTTTTCCTACTGTTTTATTTTTTATTCTGGTCATAGACTGTCTTCATCCATTGTCATCCAGAAAAGATTCATCATAGACTAGCCTTCTGAAAATCTCCAGCTTCTTGATATGTATAATGGTTAGCAGTCTCTAGATATATTTTAAACAGCTAATAAAAGGTTGTCAGTGCCAAATTCAAGTTCACAGAGAGCTATGACAGTTCACTGGGAACGATTCTCAGTGCCATGACTCTCCAGAGTTAGCAACTTTTTGGGTAGTAGCCATGTCATGATTGAGGTTTGATGCGGTTTCTCACTGACACATCACTAAGAAAATCGGGCCAGTATCTTTTGATTTTGCAAACTTTTAAGATAAAGGAAAAGAAAGTTTTCATATACTGAGTACCGTTGACACAATTGGTGAAAGTGATTTCTGGCGTAGATATTGTTGGTGGCCGTAAAATTGAAGAAAAAAATCATTAAATTTTTTATGCCTTTTAGGTTGAGAAGGTGTTTTTTACATTAATAGGAAGAAAGTGTTTTTTAGTAATTCAAAGGCATGGACTTCAAAATTTAGGGTAAGAAACAACAACAAATTATCACTCACTTAAACTGGCTGACAAAACTGAGTGAAACTGTCCTTAAGGCCTAAATCTTAATAAGTAATTGTTGTGTATTAGACTGATGCTTCTGACATATTTATCTTTCAGTAGTTTGCATAAACAGGCAAACATTTCTTGGCGTAAGTCCCCTGATTTAAAGTTAGGTGTGCTTTGTGGGAAACAAAGAGGTGTTAATCTCTTATTTTCTTATTTTTTGTGGTTTCGAGGCAAAATGAAGATCAAATGTCAAATGTGCAATGTGTCTTCTGCATACTTCTTCTTCAGCACACAATGATCCTCTAACACATTTCCTCAATTCAGAAGAAATAACCTATAGCCTTACACCCATGCAAATACAAGGTTTACACATATAAGAAAGACTAGACTTTACCAAGCAAAACCACAATTCTTGTTGGATTAATCAGAATAGGCTAGAGCATATTTTGGCACCAAAAAAAAAAAAAAAAAAAAAAAAAAACTCTGAAAATTGTAATGCTTTTAAGGCTAAAATTTTTTTGTGTGAAAATATTTTATAGCTCTGATTGTGACTATTCAAGTGAAGATCTTCCACACTTTAGTTTTGTATGTGAGCTTATGTAATTCTGGAATTTATTTTTATCTATGATATGTACGTTTGTAATGTTGAAGAGAACGTAGTGTTCTAAATTATGTTTTTGACGTGGAGTCAACATCATGTATGTACATAGAGTCACGCAGTGCATAATGACATTTTCTCAACAATGCATCCCATGTACAATAGTGGTCTCATAACATTTGCCTATCTTATTTTTACTGTACATTCTCTATTTTTAGATACTTTTAATACATAAATATTTATTGTGTTACTGATGTCTACTGTTTTCAGTAACATGCTACACAGTTTTGTGGATGAGGTGTGCATTATTCTGTACCTTCCAGGTTTTATAAATCCACTCTATGATGTTATTACCATTTCTTCATGGTAATAACATCATATTAGCCTAGCTATGCTAATTTCAGAATATAACACTGTCATCAACTGACACATGACTGGAAATATATATGTGTGAATATGAATGTGGAAACAGATGAGATTACGTACAAATATTTTAGATTTTCCTATGGTATATTATATAATTGAAAAGCAAAACAAATTCCATGCAGGAAATTAAGATAAGAAATCATGATGAAAATTTCAATAAGTTTGACTCTAGGAAAAAAAAAAATCTAAACTTATCTTTAGCTAATCCAAATACAAAGAAATAATAAGCCAGAACACAAAATGAAAAATATTACAATAAACCAACATTATAATGTTCTTAAGATTAAAAACATTTATTTAAATTTATGAACAGTGCACTAAGACGTTACCAGAAAAGTTATTAGAATAGAAAATATAATCCAATGTTTACAACCTATTGATTTTAAACTTAAACTTACAAAGAGGCTAATAAGTCTGGCCAAAAATAACCTTCAATATGTTTTTTCATAAACTGAATGACCAATTATTAGTTCAAAATTTGAGGATGAAGTTTGGAAGGATGAAGCAAAAGTCACGTATGTGCTCCAGTGATTACATTGTCAGTAATTATATAAAGTAAATGTAAAGTGTACACTATACCTTTCATTGAGAATTGATGTGCATTATTCCGTATGGTGAAAACAAAGAATTACATGTATTTTGGCTGAGTAATTATCATGTGCTTCATCCTCTTCTAAGTGATTTAAATATAACTCATCTTGGGCTCAAAATAACTCTTTTAGGAATAATATTCATTTCAAATCTGAGAAAATTAAATTTCATAGAGGTTAATTAACCTGACTTGGACATTTGAGGACATGAATTCTAGTAGTCCACTTGATGAGATCAAGATTCCTAGCAATGTTGCAGTATTGCTGACATATTCACATATAGATCTTCTGTGTAAGAATAGCATATATAAAACCTTTAGCCTAATCATGAAAATAAAAAACAATCAGTAAATTCTAGTTACTATTGGTAACATTATAATTATTGCTAAGATATAACATATATTTCTAACAGTGTTTTTCTGATCGTAAAGCTTTTGTAGATATTAAGATCAAAATATAGAATTGTAGGCTGGAAGTGGTGATTTTCACGTCCACACTTGGGGAGGCTGAGGTGGGTGGATTGCTTGAACTCAGGATTTTGAGAGCATCTTGGGCATCTCTAGTAAAAATAGAAAAGTTAGCTGGACAGTCTGGCAGGTGCCCAAAGTCCTAGCTACTCAGGAAGGTGAGGTGGAAGTTTTGCTCGAGCCCAAGAGTTTCAGGTTGCTGTGAGCTATGATGACACCACAGCACTCTCTCTACCCAGGCCAACAGAGTGAGACTCTGTCTCAAAGAAAACAAAAAAAATGTGTGTATGTGAGTATATATATATTTATATATGTATGTATATAAATACATGCAAAGAAATAGTTACTTTCCCTATATTGTATTAATACATAATGCTATATTTTCTACATTATAATCTTTTCTTTCTTTTTTTAAATAATAGGTGAATAGCACCTATATAGCAAATTAAATTAAACATAATAATGGAATTGCAATTTATTTCCATAATGCAATTATGGAAATTATGCATGCAATTGCATGCAATTTATGTTTTTTTGCACTTGTCCTTGTTTAGCAGGTCTGGGCCAGGTTTGAACCCACCAGCCCCCATGTATGTGGCCAGCACCCTAACCCCTGAGCTACAAGTGCTGAGCTTTATTTCAGTTTTTTAAGGCAAGCATGAAGCAAAGTTTATTGAGGAAGAGAAAGATAGGCTTCCAGAGCAAAATGTGTTCACCATAGACAGTGAACAGGCTCCCACACCAGGGCAAGTAGGCAAAGAGGCTGCCTTTTTATTTTTCAATTATTATGGGTCCATAATAGTTATATAAATGATGGTCTTTAAGGTTGTCATTTCTTCATGTGTAAGTTGGAGTCCTTCTGCTGTAAAGTGTTAAATTTGCATAACAAGGAGGACAAGATTTGGTTGATGAGCCAAGTTGGTTGGCTGTTTAAGGAATAATTTCTTCATTGTATTTTTCTTTTAAAAAGAATTTATTTTTCTTAATATGTAGTTTAACAAAGCAGTCATTACATCATGCATAGAATTGGTTTTTCCATGCAGTCTGTACAAAAAAAAATTGCTGGTTGGATAAGAAAATAATTGTAATTAATTACATGGAAATGATTGTTGTAAGAACTTCCCGTAATAGTTGTATAGCTTTGATAGAAGAGGCAATATTTATTCATCTACATTTATTCACATATTAGTGATTGTTTTTCTCATTTCTCAAAATCTAGAGAGGCACTTGCCCCTGACACTTCTAGCTTTGCAGAGAGAGAGAGAGAGTAGTTCCTTTTGTGTTCTCTCTCAATATTTTTAGTGGACCAAATAATGGCTGATTGGACCCAACAACAGAGTTGCCCTCTCTTCTCTTGTGTCTCTCATGTTTGTTTTCCTTTGAACACTATTTTTTTTTCATTTCCAAATTAAACTTTAAAGTGACACTTGTTATTTCCCTGGAATCTATTTGTAGGTAACAGGTCCTTCAATAACAATGTTTCATTCATTATCTTTTTGTTACAACACAGATATAAAAAATAAAATCGAATCTCTGCTGAGACCACTGTGTGTGTGGAGTTTTCACACTGTCCCCATATGTGTGTGGGTTTTCTTTGGGATGTGTGTGTGGGATGAATTGGTGTGTCTAACTGTGTGTGAATGGCCATAGATGCAATGGTTTCTTGGGTAGGGTTGGGTTTCACCCAATGATCTGGGCTCCTTGGAGACACCCTGAAATGGGATAAATGCACTGGAAAATGAATAAATAAATAAAATTATTGCATAAAATTTTTTGTAGAGTATATGATACTCATATAACTGCAGGGCAATAAACTATCCATTATAAAAGCACTCAGCAAGCCCGCCTACATGGTCTGATTTTTTTTTTGAACTGCATAGTAGTAAGAGTTGCTCCTTACAATTATCACCATGCAAACTTCATTCTTTGATTGAACCTACCACTACAGCAACCACCATGACTCACTAATTCATCTAAAGTTGGACAAATAATTGTTCTTTTAAAAATAATTTTCCTTAAAAGTGTGCATAAATTACAGTTATTTTAAATTTTAATTTTAGAAGTATTTTGGATTAATTTAGAAGTTTGGGGATGTTTTTACCAGACATATGCTACAGGAACTTAATTCTTGTTGGTATCAGTTCCCTTATAGTAAATTGATTTGCTTATCTGTTCATTTCACTTAAAGTTGCAATTTCCAAGAACCTTTCAATAATACTAAGTCAAGATTTACTGTATAACATGCCAGTACTTTTATGCTTTTGCATGTGTAATTTTGTTGTATGGGAAAACAGAAGACGTCTTTTTTTTTTTCTGAGACCGTCTCATTATGTCACCCTCAGTAGGGTGCTGTGGACTCACAGGTCACAGCAACCTCAAACTCTTGGGCTCAAGTGATTCTCTTGCTTCAGTCCCAAGCTGGGACTACAGGAGCCCACCACAACACCTGGTTATTTTTTGGTTGCAGTTGTTATTGTTCTTCAGCAGGCTGGGCCGGGCTGGAACCCGCCAGCCTCGATGTATGTGGCTGGCACCCTACTTGCTGAGCCATGGTGCCAAGCCAGAAGACATCATTAGAATCCTTATTTTCCCATGATATTTTCAACTAGTAACAGAAAGTTTCTTAGCTATCAGTCTATCTAATTAATATATTTGAACCAAAGTTGACATCTGTTGTATATGAAAGGAATATTTAAACTGCTTTTCATTATTAGTTTTAGGGTTTTAAGTAAAATGGGTAAGTTTTATTTTTTGGCACGGTTCCCAACATACCAAAAGCCATACTGAGTTGACAATATCAGAATAATAATATTAGAAAAATTAACATGGGGAAATACATTTATAATGGTATATTTTCTTTCCTACAGAAAATAAGGGGCTCCGAAATTAGAACTACAGACTAATTCTACTTTTTCCCATGTTTCATTATACTTATCTTTAACACTTGATTTCTATTTATTTTTCCAGCACATGAATATAGAGAAAGTTATATCTATTTTGTATTAGATCATTAATATTTTCATGTAATTCTGTTAATAACTCTGAACATGAACTTACTTATTGATAAAATAAAATATTTTTTCTAACTTTGGAAATATTAAGATCAAAATTAATTCATTCAATTAACATTGACTAATATAGGTTTAATATATTATAAAACTATCATTATGCTACTTATTTTAAATGGCATGAATGACATAGCATATATATTCTCATTACCACATTTGCTCCTAAATGCATTGATAAAATGCCTGGGATGTGATAGCAACAGAAATTTTGTGCTTGTCTTTGTGTTTGGGTATTTCCTAAATCTGATGAATCTAATGGCATATGCAAGTTTCTGAAGTCTTTTGTTTTTCAGTTTCATTGTCTATAGATGGGGGGCAGAATTTACTTAATAACTTGTTTCAGGAATTAGCTATGATTCAACATTAAAAGTCATGATGTAATGGTTGACAGGTATTGAACATTGAATGATTGTTAATAACAATAAAACTGGTTATAAGTGGTGCTATTACACTGCTACTCCTTTTCTTTTCAACAAAAATACACTGTGGGTTGGATATAACTGAATTTAAGTAACGACCTTTAATTGATTCAGTATTGTTATTATTTCTCAATTTCTCTAGATCACTTTTGCCAGTGATAAAGGTGGCAAACATATTTCTCAAAGGAATATTATGAGACAGTGATGATTATGATGAGGTGAAATGCACAGGCCCACACAGAAATACACATGTCAGATGTCTGCATTTTATTAATATGTTTTACAGAAACAGTGGCATAAGATTAGACAATAAATTTCCTGTTCTCAGAGTTTTCATATCCTAAGGTAGTTGAATGAGGGCATGGTGAGGACAGAAATTTTACAGATACATATGCGCACACACAATGCGAATAACAGAAAGAGTAACAATGCACGTCATCTCAATGTCTGCTGGCATATAGGTAGAAGTGATTGTCTGCTTTAAGCATGATGAGTTTGCAGAGCAAAAGTTCACTTATTCTTCTGCTGTATTTGTCTGTATGTCCTTGAGTTTCATGTAATTCTGGGTGTGAATTCCTATTGCACTTAATTGGCTGGTAAGCACTACTACTCCGGTTAAAGAAATATAGAGCTTGACGTGTGCGTGTGTGTGTGTGTGAGTGAGTTTGGGTGTGTGTATACACACGTACATTCAAGCCTGTTTGTATACAAGCTCCTTTTTATAACCTCTTCATTTTTTAAATGAAAAACACATTTTCACTTTTAATTTACCTTGCTTCCTACACAGATGGTAAACTTCATCCATGCTTGACATTATGATACTCGTTTTCACTGTAAAATACTTCATCATATGGATGTACCACAGTTTGTTTATCCATTTACTTGTTGAAGAAAAACTTGACTGCCTCCAACTTTTGGCAAGTATAAACACTGCTATAAACATCCATGTTCTTGTCTTTGTGTGAACGTAAGCTTTAAAATGATTTGGGTAAATATCAAAGAGAATGTTTGACCTATCTTTTACTGAAACATCTTTTCTAAAACTAATTAAATAATCACAATATTTAAATGATCTATCATGCTAGCATTGTTGACACTGACCTGGGAAAATCAAGGGAGAAGATTGTGCTCTGTGGCATCCGTAGAACATATCCTTTTACAGCAGACTGCCGCATCCTTATCTGTTAAATCAAATCTTTGTGAATTATATGTACTCAAAAAATAACATCAGTAACGCACAACATTTTACTATGATTTATTATAGTAAGCACAAGCATACTCAATCATTGTATAATATTCCAAAAGTTGGATTAAACTAGTAAATTGGAAATCTGAACGTAAATATTAAATTTGCCAAGTGTTTTAATATTAGAGGGATATTCTGCACTCTGTGATTTATTTAACTCACTTAGAGACATATTCTAACTTTTTATCTTCAGTTCTCAGATTGTCCTTTTCCTCAGCCAGGTGTCGTGTGGTTTAGAATAACGCAGCTTTTTTTCCTAAGAATTTCAGGTAGATTTTTCCCTTTTTACCGAATATATGGTATGAAACTCATTAACAAATAAACTTCTCAAGCTGCCGTCTGAGATAATACACTCTTTAATACCTTCTCCGATTAAACTAAAGACATACTCACTGAATCTTCTGTTTGGCGTTAGTGGCGTCCTATCTACTCAAATAGGAGAAGTCCCTATCTCTCTCAATTGACACTGAGTTCCTTTTCATATGCTTCCCTGATCTTGAAGGTTTTGTAATTGATGCCATGTGCCTCTAGCTAGTGACCTGTACAAGCTGCAGGGATATGACATTTCCAGCAGAGTAGAGCTATGGGGATGGCTCTTCTACAGCCCACTCTGTCGTGGTATGCTAAGAGAGCATGGAGCACTTTTGATCTTTCCATTCTCTGAAAGACAACTTGTATGTGTTTCCCCAAACCAAACAAATGCAGAGCACTTGTGAAGCCTGGAGAAGTTAAGTTGGCAGTGTTGACATTAATGGTTAGGTTTTGTGTTCAAGTCCAAGTAGTTATTCCCTGCACCACACAACATAGAGAAGAACCAACACATGTTGGGACTGTGGGTTACAAATACAAACTCAAGTTCATTTTTCTTCCAAACTTGGGGCCTAATTTCTATCTAATTAGTAAGGCCACTTTCTGTTTTTATCTGCAGCATCGTTCGTCTTGTTGTGAAAAATACATCTGTGGTGAATGAGATAAATGGCAAATAGCCCCACATAAATTTATGCATCTTTAAGCCAGTACAGAGGCTCACACCTGTAATCTCAGCACTCTGGAATCTGAGGGGGGCAGATTCCTTGAGCTCACCAGTTCAAAACCAGCCTGAGCAAGAGTGAGACACCATCCCTAAAAATAGCCGGGTGTTGTGGTGGGCACCTGTAATCCCAGCTGCTTAGGAGGCTGACGCCAGAGAATCACTCGAGCCCAAGAGTTTGAGATTACTGTGGGCTACGATGCCAAGGGCAAACAATGAGACTCTGTCTCAAAAAAAATGCATAATTATTTGACATTAATTCATTTTCATTTAAGCAATACTTACATCAAACACCGTACAAATCCTTTCCCTGCGATTCACATTTTCAGGACTCTGAGGTTTGGCTGAATTCTGCAGTTATCATAAGCAGGCATTAAACAGTGATTACATTCTCTGAGGATTCACACTTTTTCACTTTGTTTTTCCCTATATGCAGCACCTTTTATGCCAAAACTGTTCATTTTTGAAAAAAAATATCTGAGAAAATAAGAAAACCATCTCATTTTGTTTATTCACATACATAATATTCTTCTTTCTTATTTATTAGTACATTGACCACAGCTTCTAGAGCACTGTTAAATGACAGTAATGAGATTGCCATTAAGGTTGTTGCTGTCTCATTATCCAACTTAATAATAGTTACATTTTATTGATTTATATTGCCTACTGCATTATTTTAAATATTTGTCATTACTAAACTGTATTTGTATTCCTGGTCTAAATATTAATCTGTCATAGTTAATCATTGAACATGAAGTTGGATTTTATTTAGACACAAATTTCAATATGTTTATAGCTATAATACAGATTATACTTGTGTCACTTTCCCCAAATTTTAGATCACATGAAGGGACTATAGTGCAATGTGGTACAAAGATTTCTATTAAGAAGGGAACTAAAAAGACTCTTTGCATGTATTCATTTAATCATGAGCATTGTTCAGTTTAGTATAACAAGTGCTTAACACTGGTTAAGTATTTTCCTAAGACCTAAAGATAACACGTTGAGCAAAACTAGACAGAATTATGATTCTCATGATTCTTAGGTTTAAATGGAATAAGCATAAATAAAATTGACATGATAAATAAAAATGTACGATTACAGCTTATACTAACTGCTATAGGTTTCACTCCATAGTCCTAAGGCAAATATACTAGGTGGGTTGAAACTCATCATAGGTTTTAAGGAAGAATTGTTTTTAAAAGGTAAAATTTGAGACTAGACCTTCAGTTAAATAAGATTCATTTAGACTCTCATTAAAGCACTCTAATTTCCTCCTAAAAAGGGTCTAGAGCAGTGGGCTAGTGGGTTGTAACCCCTTTGTAACAATGAAAATACATCAGGGCTTTAGGAAGGTTGAGGACCACTGAATTCTAGAATGTATGCAGAGCCTGGTGACAGAAGATACATTCCAGGCCAGATCAGGGCCTCTATTCTGGAACATATGGGGCAAGTGACGGGCAGGTTCCTGATCAGGCAGATGAAGGGCTAACAGAGCTTTTGAGAGCTCCTGTGAGCAAGAGGCCCACAAACTATCTTAACACATAGGTGTTATGTCTCATACTATATTTTATGTCTAAACTCTAACTGTATTGGGTGGCGCCTGTGGCTCAGTGGGTAGGGCTCCAGCCCTGTATACTAAGGGTGATTGGTTCCAACCCAGCCCCAGCCAAATTGCAACAACAAAAAAAAACATAGCCGGGCATTGTGGCAGGCGCCTGTGCTCCCAACTACTTGGGAGGCTAAGGCAAGAGAATTGCCTAAGCCCAAGAGCTGGAGGTTGCTGTGAGCTGTGATGCCATGGCACTCTACCAAGGGTGACGAAGTGAAACTGTCTCTAAAAATAAATAAATAAATAAATAAATAAATAAATACATTCTAACTGTATTTACCTATCATCTCATACTACCTTAACTAAATACACTAAATATTTGTCTGTGTTATGTTTGTTTGTATGTTGCAACAGGAATGAATTTTTATATTTTTTTCTGTTTTGTATAAAAATATTTCAATTTTTGGTTTCCTATGCCTCTTCCTTTCCTATAATTAACTTTATATATTATTTTATTTCTCCATGCTCCCATATTAACGTTTTGATTAATTTCCTTTCACTCTCCCTTATTTTGTTCTTTGTTGCTGGCTATTCAAATTGATGGTTACCTTAATCTACCATTTTCTTGATAGAGATGAATGCCCCTCTATTTTTGCTGCCCACTCGCATCTTCACCGTTGCACAGGGATCCAAACATACCACAGCATCTACCTACTACAATTTATTAACACTTGGAAAGGCTTTCTTGAAATATCCTAAACAATACCACGGTGAATGTGTGTGTGTGTGTTATGGTCTACATCTGCGCCATGGGAAAACCTTCCACAGCTTTGCTCGGACTGAAAATGTAAGTACCTCCTAACCATCATCCCATTCTGAGTCTTATTCATGACCTGGACACAACTTCACTTTATCCTGTAAACCTCAATGTACATGAATTAAGCTCTTCAAGTGTCCTCTTTAAGAGCATTTCCTTTTGTGTGAGGCTGTATCTTGATAGTGGAAGTGAACAGCTCTGTCCAAAGAAATATTCAAAAATCCTCTTCACATTTGATTTATATTCTAGAAAGAATTCAAGCTTTTAATAAAACTTGAGAAGCTGTCATACTCCATCACTCTGGCAATATTTTTATGGCCACACAAGTCAACCCTATTCGTTGCGTGAGGGAACATCACAAGGTCCTGAATACCAGCAGCCACACTCCCTGGGCGCGGTCTCAGAAGATGGCTCGAAGGAGGCCCTCTGTCCCCCAGTGTTTCCTGTCACTAACCTCACCCACACACAGTACACTCGCCCTCTTCCTAGGCCCTGAAAAATCTCAGCCCACTAAAATCTGAGAATGTTATTTATTTAAATTAAATTCGATGTGAAACCCAAGTAGAGTTCCTCTGAGTCTGAAGAACTGTAAATGAGAGTCAATTTCTCTGTCTCCCTCTGAATATGTACACGCAATACATCACAGTCCAGAGATACTGCTATGGCCGTCCCTTTCAAAGGTGTGGTGGGAGGAACACAGAAATGGCTATTCATAAGTATTTCTGAGATACTGTCAGGTAATGGGGAAATTGGAAATTTCCCTGTTTAGGACTCAATCACAGACTAAGAATCTTCAGAATTCTTAGCTGTGCTCTCTAAATATATGAATTCTTGACTTCACATAAATAATGCAGCTAAAGCCCACAGCCCTCTCAGGAAGTGGTTCAGTTTTCACTACCTCTTGTCTCTTTGAGTCAAACTCACAGGCTATGCAAATATAACTCTTAAAATTGTGTCAGTTCATTTCTGTTGAAATGTCTGACTTCTTATTGATTTGCAAGTTCTTTTATATATTGTAAGAACAAAGTTTCTACTGTGAATTATGTCACACATACTTTCTTTCATTATGCAGATTGCTTTTGAATCCTTTATACATATTAATTAGGCATACATGTATTTATTTACATATAATTATAAAACCACTCACTTATACACTATATTAATTACATGTACACGTATTTCCAAGCATATATATGTTAATTATTATGTATGTATTTTAATTATTGTGATTCACTATTCACGGTTAGTACTTTATAATCATTTTTATTCAAAGATTAGATTGATATTCTACTATTATTACACAGAATTTATTGTGTGACTTAATCATCTTTGTATATAAACCCCCCAATGTATTAGAGGTCATCTGTCTCTTTTTGCATATGTGCTCCAATTGCATAAACACAAGATATGCTCTGTCAAGATTTTTCTCACCACGGCTCAGTGCTCACGGGCTAAGGTGCCAGCCACGTACACCTGAGCTGGCGGGTTCGAATCCAGCCCGGCCCGCCAAACAATGACGGCTGCAACCAAAAAAAAGGCCAGGCATTGTGGTGGACGCCTGTAGTCCCAGCTACTTAGGAGGCGGAGGCAGGAGACTCACTTGAGCCCAGGAATTGTAGGTTGCTGTGATGCCACAGCACTCTATCCAGGGTGACAGCTTGAGGCTCTGTCTCAAAAAAAAAAAAAAAAAATTTCAAATTTTCTCACCAGACGATTGTCAGGGGTGGTGACTATCCTGCAAGGGAGCCAGCTTCCAGCAGGGGATTGAGATCCCGATGCCTGTATTCTCTGCGAATTCTCTTTTGAAGCCTCCACACCTGCCTGCATGAGAGTTATGTTCTTAGACAGGCTCACAACAATTCTGTCAGCGACTCTCAGCCATGACTCCCTTTCTTCATCCCTACCTGTCTTTGCATGAAGCTTGAGGGCATGAGGTAGAGGGCTAGGATCATGGGGAAATAATTGCTGTAGAAAGGATAAATCTATTTTCTGCTTACTAATCCCTAAGAATATTCTTTAGAATCATTCTTTCAAATGATTATATGTTTAAAACTATTTTAATTCTAGAGAAATACAGTACATAACAATATGATTGATTTTAATCTTTAGTAATCTAAACATTTTTGTTGCATATCATCTCTTGGTGTTAGGTGGTGGTCCTGATTTTCATGACAGAAGACTGCTCATCCTGCAAAAATGTTTTGTTGTATAAAGCCAAAAATGCAGATTTCCTCTTGTCCCTGAAACTTTGTTTAGCTGTTGAATTTTTAATCAGAATACTATCTGATGGCACATATTGGATCTTAGATATTCTTTTTTATTATTTATGTTGAAGAATAAATAAAACACATCTTCAGGAACATAATGCATTGAACTTTTAAAGAAAAGTGAACTGTAAAATAACCTGATTTTATTTTCCCATAGAATTGTTTACTACAGAAACTGTTGTATAAAGCTAATATTCTAAGAGGGTGGGCAGATTTAAAAAAAAAAAAAAACACATAGAAAAGAATAATTTCTACTTGCATAACTTTTATTAATGTTTCAGCCCTGCACACCAAGCTGAGAATTTATTCTTTATTATGTAGTGTCTTCTATTCAAAATCATTCAGTGAATCTTTCAGTTATTAATTGCACATGGGATTTGTTTTTGTGCTATGATAGCTCCTCTGGAAATGAAGTTATAAAACAGGCTCTGTGAAAATTTACAAGGTGCTAATGAGCTTTCTTCAAACACCACAAATTATTTAAGTAACTTAATGCTGTTGTTATTTTTACAGTGTCAGAGGAGTTTTCACACTAATGTGAGGCAGCCACATAATTTATTTCTCTGTTTTCAAACTTCTAAGTATAAATTGAAAACATAAGCATAATGTCAAAGAGACTGACATTAATTTACTTCTTTCAAATGATTATACATTTAAAAGTATTTCAAATCTAGACAAATATGATACATAATAATATGATTGATTTTGATCTTATAGCAATCTAAAAATTTTTGTTACTGCTCTGAGATACGGAGTGAGTAATAGGATGCTGATACATTTAAGTAAAGTGGTTAAGTTTTATTGATTTGAGTTGCATGTGCCATATTAAAATATGATCTCTGTATATGTTTATATTAAAAATCTCTCTGTGATAACAGTTTGTCTTCCATCACACTTGAAGGTCAAGTTGATTTGTGTCTTATATGCAGATGTATATATTGGAAAATCATAGGTTTTCTATTTTTTGGAATCCTAAGAGTGGAAAGTTAAGTCTAATTTGTGGTTGTATGAATGGCTGGGGGCACTGGAGAAAGACCCACAATTCCAAAGAATAAGTGAAGCTTGACTGATGTTCTCACTTGGATTTTGCCCTTGCTTTGGGTTCTTGAGTTTATAGGAGATTTACCTGCGAACAGAAGATGGTGGAGAGGTGAACAAGATTTTTAAGACCTCCTGGAGTGAAGATGGCATCCGATAGAAATTTTAAAACCTATGCCAAATAGAATCCTCAAAGTTCTTCCTTTACATAAAAAGGGTGAAAGTTCTAGACTTAATAAGAAAAGAAAAAAAAATTGTGCTGAAGTTGCTAAGATTTACAGTAAGAACAAATCTTCTATCTGTGAAATTGTGAAGAAGAAAAATAAATTTGTGCTAGTTGTGCCAGTTTCGCTGTTGCACCTCTAACTGCAAAACTTATGGCCACAGTGTGTGATAACAGCTTAGTTAAGATGAAAAAGGCATTAAATTTGTGGGTGGAAGACACGCGCACATGTGTTCTAAACGACCGCAATCAGATTTGGAACTATCTGATAGTTTTAAACATTTGCAGGGCGTCTTGACACTTATTCTTCTTAGATAAGGGAGGACTTCAGCAAAAAAAAAAAAAAAAATGATTTTAACATTGATCTTTTCAATATACTGATCTTTGAGACATGAATAATTATAATGTGTTTTTATCAGATGATTTCTAGGCTTAAATGAGTTAACAAAATTTAAGTACTTGGTTGAGTGCTAGACATAGAAATGTCGCTTAAATTTTTAATTAGTTTATTACTTTTGCTAAATAATGTGATGTGTATCCTAAACCATGTAATAATGCCAAGAATAATATTAATATAAAATGGTAATCAAAATTATAGTCAGTGCTTATTAATTAACTCAGTACTTTATATAAATTCAATATTTCTTTCAACAAGTCTAGATAGAGATAAATAACATGGTACTTGGAAATCTAACTAATTGGAGAATAAGTCTTATAACAAAGGGAAAAAAAGTGTGCATGTAATCTATGGCTAATTAAAGAGCTATCTAATTCTTAAAAATTGTCAGTGTTAACTAATACGCTCATTACTAGGAAGCAAAAGCGCAAATTTCTACCTAAAATTATTATTTTTAAGTCTTTGAAACCACAGATTCTTTATTTATAAGTCAGGCACAACCAAATCAGGTTTGAATATGTTGAACACACTAATTGGCTTCTTATTTTAAAACCACATTTGCAAACATATGTGCCTGGTACGTTTCCGTTAGGGTGGGGTTTCGGACCTGTACCCCAGGGTAACACTTTGCCTTGATACTGTTACTCTGCAAACAGATGGTGAATTCCTTGCTGATTTTCAATTAAGTACATTTTTTCCAGAAACATTTAACATATTATGCATCCAGAAATTTTGGACATATATATCTGATTTTTTTTTTTTTAATTGTTGGGGATTCATTGAGGGTACAAGAAACCATGTTACACTGGTTGCATTTGTTGGGTAAAGTGGACATAAGTTTGGTGAGGTAGACCCTGAATTGATGAATATTTTTTCTAAGGTTTTCACGCAATTTCTCCTTGTTACTCCATTCAGGTTAGCCTTTAATAAATAAAGATGGCTCTGATCTGTAGCGTAGCTTTCTTTCTTTCTTTTTTTTTATTTTTTTTGGTAACTTACCTAACTCTGATTTTATAGCTACAAACTGGCAGATGAAGAATTCATTTAAATGTTATATCTTTAATTTCAGAAGGAGCATTTGTGTTTTCTTCAACTGTGAATTTTAAAATCAGAAGCCATGTTAACTATTAAAAATGAGGTTGAAGTTGGAGTTTAGAAGTTTATGCTTGACTTGATTTTAACTAAATATCTTTACATAAAAAGTGCACCAATTTCTATTTCCTAACCATCTAAGTGGGAATAACATAGAAAATTAAAAATACTACTTCATGGCTCGGTGCCTGTAGCACAGTGGTTACGGCACCAGCCACATACACGGGGGCTAGTGGGTTTCAACCTGGCCCAGGCATGCTAAACAATAATGACAACTGCAATAAAAAATAGCTGGGCATTGTGGCAGGCGCCTGTAGTCCCAGCTACTGGGAGGCTGAGCCAAGAGAATCGCTTAAGCCCAAGAGTTTGATGTCGCTGTGAGCTGTGATGCCACAGCACTTTATCCAGTGTTACATAATGAGACTATGTCTCAAAAAAAAAAAATGCTACTTCAATTCCATATGCTAAAGATATTTTTTTATCTCCTACTAGTTCTCCAAGCTTTTGATTTTCAATTATCTTTATTGATAATACATAATTTGCAGTTTTCACACCATAAGGAATGTTAGTGTTAACCAATATGCTCATTACTAAGAAGAAAAACCTTCAGAGCTATTTTACTCAAAGTCATTTTTGTATGGGTTCAAAAAATAAAAAACCAAAAAGTTATGACAAATTTCCAAAATGACCCAGGTAATGGAAGAAGAAATTCAACCCTGATGTGATTAAGGTTAAGTGTGGTTTCTACCATACACTAAATTGTTCATACAAATTGCCAATTAAGGAAACACATTCATAATATAAACTAATACCAAATCCACCTTATATACTATGTGCCTCACAAGGACAATAAAACACAATCACATTCTAATCGGTACTTCTATTTGCTGGAGATAATAAGGTTAAAATAATAAGTAAAAGCAGGAAATTTAGAAGGTGGTATAAATACACAGAACTTAATATAGAGGATTCTGTGTTCATATTCTCATGCTTACCTATATATGATTACAAATATTCACCCTTATATTTGTAATGACTGTGCAAGTACACATACATTACCCTGGAAAAATCATGAGGGATTGAGAAATATGTTTTGATATAAGAATTACTAGTGTATTTATTTCAATACTGAAATTTTCTTAAACTATGTTAATGTGGAGCCTTCTCAGTTGAACATTTCTTTGTGGAAAGAGATCTGGGCCCTGACCAAGATGGAAGGGGCACAAAGTACTCAGGGTAGGTCGGCTTGATGGGTCTCACTTCTAATATCAGGTCCTTTTCAAATTCTACCTGATACGGGTAATATTTAGCTATAACCCTTTCTTCATGTTCTACAATGTACACCATTACCAGTATTCTATAATGTTTAAGATACATAATATATTCAAATGATATAATTTTTCTTTCTTTTCTATTAATAAATGAAACTTAAAATACAGTGTGATCCTCCTTATAAACCTTCACTGACTGTCTTACTCTTCCACACAGAGGTACTTAAAATTCTAAATTTGTGGGTAGCGCCTGTGGCTCAGTGAGTAGAGCGCTGGCCCCATATACTGAGGGTCGCGGATTCAAACTGCCAGGGGCCATCCCGGCCCTAGCCAAACTGCATCAAAACTAGCCAGGTGTTGTGGGGGGGCCTGTCGTCCCAGCTACTCGGGAGGCTGAGGCTAGAGAATTGCCTATGCCCAGGAGTTGGAGGTTGCTGTGAGCTGTGACTCCATGGCACTCTACCAAGGGTGGCAAAGTGAAGACTCTGTCTCTATGAAAAAAAAAATTCTAAATTTGTGTTTATTATCCAAGTATATTTCTCAATATTTTACTTCATATATCTATATTCTGAAATATTCTGAATGAACTAGAAGTATTTGTAGCAACATAAATGAATCTTTAAAACATAATTTTATGTAAATATAAAAGAAGCTGGTTGTTGAAAAAACTGTACTATACGTAACAGCAATTGCATAAAATTTTACAGGTTTATGTTTATTTATTATATAAATAAACATATTATAATTCTCTATGTCTCTCCAAGTTTCTATTACATGTGGCTTGGTAAGCAATACACAATATTTGCTTAACAAAAGCTCTACTCTACCAAGTACTCATGCTCGATAGTGGGTAGAATCCTTACCAACTTGAGTCCGTGACCTAGTAACCAGGATGAATCTAATTCTTACTTCGCTGTATTGAGTCCATAGGAAGGGATAAATTGTTCCTTCCTTTTTCCTAACGTCTGACATTGTTACATAGCATCTAACAGCTTTATTTTTCAATATGAGCACTGAGGGTCTGAATTTATTTTTTGTTGTTTTTTGTTGTTGATGTCATTTATACCAGCTCTTCATTCTCTATCTTTGCTGCTACCATTTTATCACTATAGGGCAGGAATATATTATGGATCTTTTAAATCTTCCTTATCTTATCTCTCTGTTGTACAACATAATATATAGAATAACTAATTCTCCTCCATAGCATTTTACCTAGACTCTAGTTTGCCTAAGACACACATCCTGTGATATATATGAAATGTGAAATAAATATACTGCTCTGTTAAATGCATTAACATAAAGATCTTCCTTCGTAAGGTATGAAAGGCCGTTAAAGTATAACAATAATCTAGGGTGCTGCTATTTATCTTCCTCCTTTTTTGTCACGAAGGCAATCATGGTGCATTCCTGGTTTATGGAAGCACATCTCACATAGGAAAGAAAACCACAATTAATAGCGTATTCTCAGTAAGATTAGGAAACAATAATAAAAGAAAGGGGAAAAAAATCAACCATCGAATAGTTTAATTCCAAATACCCTAAAGAGATTTCCCAATAGAATTAAGTGGCATAAAAAAGCAAAGCTTCCCCTAACCCTCATCAAAAGTTCTGATCTCCTGTGAGACAAGAAACAATCACATTAGCTGTGTATCAAGGAATGTGATGAAGAGCAATGAAACTTAACCGAAGCACTCTTGGCCATGGGAGTCAGGCCTTCTGTGGATTACAGGTACAGACTATTAGTCATGGCTCCTGTTATCTCTACTTAATGTCATTTTTAATGTAGGTGAGAACACTGTCCTGCTCCACTTAAAGAAGTCAAAGATTTATTCGGAAATGCGCAAATGCAGAGTCAACCTGGGGGAAATTTACTAACTTTATTAAAGAATCAACTTACCAGTAAAACTGTTCCATCTTTGCTAGTAATAATAGACACCTTTGTAACATTTCCCGTTACTGTCTGCATTTATGTTTAAATAAGAAAAGGACAGACAAAATAGAGCTTAATAATTTATTTTGAAAGATAATTTTTAAATAAATATTTTACTAAGAGATATAATTGCATTATATCAGTAATCAGTTATTTCGGTGGAATAAATTTTGTTTGCCTTGATCATGTCTGCATATAAATATTTTATCCTCCCCATTCATCCAGAAATACCTCTCTCCTTCTCTCTCTCTCTCTCTCACACACACACACACACTCAGCTAATAGCACCTATTTGAGCTTGTATGACAAAGATAGCTCTTTAGCGCCTTTCTTCTTTTCTTCTTCTTCTTTTTTTTTTTTTTCTATTTGATTTAGTTCTTTGACTTGAAACAAAAGCCACATGCCAGCAGAGCCACAGTTTTCTTTCGCTGGGTCTTTCCACTAGGAAATGAATTTCACCTTCATAAGCCATAAATAAATAACCTACCAGATATATCTAAGAATTATAAAGTCAGATACATAAATGATAGAGATGATGTTGTAGAATAAATGTGATGTAGTTAAAGAAATATGCTACTTTTGGCTTGGCACCTGTGGCTCAAGTGGCTCAAGTGGCTAAGGCGCCAGCCACATACACCTGAGCTGGCGGGTTTGAATCCAGCCCGGGCCCACCAAACAACAATGACGACTGCAACCAAAAAATAGCCAGGCGTTGTGGTGGGCGCCTGTAGTCCCAGCTACTTGGAGGTGAAGGCAGGAGAATCGCTTGAGCCCAGGAGTTGGAGGTTGCTGTGAGCTATGATGCCATAGCACTCTACCCAGGGCAACAGCTTGTGGCTCTGTCTCAAAAAAAAAAGCCAAAAGTAGCATATTTCTTTAACTACATCACATTTATTCTACCACATCATCTCTCAAATGCTTTTTTGTTTCTTAAAAATGATACTATATGTTTTTCCTTTGTGTAAATATAAGTAGGTGTGCTGGGGGGAGAAGAGGTTGGGTAAATTCATACCTGATGGGTACAAACAATGAACATTTTCAGGGTAAAGTGCAGATCTGTAACTTTGACTTAAACTATACAACAGCAAATTATGTAACCAAAAATATGTGTACCTCAGTAATTTAAGAGAAATGACAATATCAAAATTTGTAAAATGAGTAGATAAAATAAAACGGTTGTGCATTATTGACCTGTTTTCTAATATCTAATCGTAGAAAACTAGTAGATATTTAACACTTTCTACAGTTTTCAAATAATAACTCTGGACATTCATTAACACTTTCATGATTTACACACCCATCCCCACTCACACTCCCTTGTACCACCTACACTGACTTCATTTAGAGCAATAGTGTTTTGGTATCACTGTGAATGTTTTTTGAGGTAGCATACTTTCTTTTTTTTAATTTCAGAACATTATAGGGGTACAAATGTCTGGGTTACATATATTGCTTTTGTACTGCTTGACTCAAAGTTACATGTGTGCATATTGTATCCATTAGATATAGTAACCCTCCACTCCCTGCTTGATTTCCTTTGAGTCTTACTTCCATCTCTGCCCGTGATGCTGACATTGGTTATTTCTAATTTAATAGTGAGTATATGTGGTGTATCTTTTTCCAATCTTGTAATACTTCACTTAAGAGAATGGTCTCAAGTTCCATCCAGATTGCTGCCAAAGATATTAATTATTTTTATGGCTGAGTAGTACCCCACAGTATACATATACCACATTTTATTAATCCACTCATAAATTGATGGTACTTGGGGTGATTCCACACTTTTGCTATTGTGAATAGTGCTACGATAAACATTCTCATGCAAGATTCTTTTTGATAAAATAACTTTCATTCCCTTTGTTTAAATACGTAGTAGTGGGACTGCTGGATCAAATGGTAAGTATATTAAGAGAAAATTTCATGAGTTACCATAAACAAAAAATGAAATGAAAAGAATTGATATAACTCTACAGATGTCTTTTGCATTGTAAAGGCCTTCATCACTTTTATCAGAATACAAACCCAAGGATGGATGTGTACACCTGTTGTCCCAGCACTTCGGAAAACCAAGGTAGGGACATCTCTTGAGTCTAGGAATTCCAGATTAGCGTCGGCGAAATGGTGAGCCCTGTCTCTACAATATATATATATATATTTTTTTTAAATCAGCCAGGCAGAGTGGCATGTGTCTGTAGCACCAGCTACTTGGGAGGCTGAGTCACACTGAATGATCGCTTGAATCCAGGAACTTAACGTTGCAGTGAGCTCTGATTAGAGCTCACAATACTCCAGCCACGGCAGAAGAGCAAGATCAAGATCCTGTCTCAGATGTTAAAAATTGTAGCACTCTTGGGGTGGCGCCTGTGGCTCAGTGAATAGGGTGCCGGAACCATATACCAGAGGTGGTGGATTCAAACCTACCCCCAGTGAAAAACTGCAAAAAAAAAAAATCTTTGTAGCACTCTGGATGAGAAATTTATAATCTAAAATTATCCTGATAGGAATATGTTTCTAATATGACTTTTTAATATTTAGAAAGAATAAATACATGCAAATAATTTTACTAATAAAGGTTAATTGATATGATAAAACATATCAAAGAGCAGAGCCTTGGGATTTAGAATTAGTGGAAGTAGCACTTAGCCTCTTCAGGGTGTCTAGTTACTGATACAATATATACAACCATATGCTCTATGTAATTTAAACAAAATATATAATACAATCACAAAGTTCACCAACTGACCAGGACTATTGAGTATAAAAAGATGAATTTGAGCTAAGAATTGAATTTCCAAGAAAAATAATATGTTTATTATATTTTAAAGTTATATTTCCAAAGAAGGCATTGGTATTCTGAATAACATACCTGCTAATACTGCAGATATTCAGTTCACAAAGATAAGGTATGAAGGAAAAACCACAGATAATATCAGGAAGCCAGTAAATACAAATAATGTAGAAAATGATAAATGGAAAGTTTGTTATAAAAAATAAAATCAGATCAAAATTTTCTGGCCAAATTGAGCAAGAAATAAGAGGAAAGACGCACAGATAAAAATTAACATCCGTGATGATAAAGCAGAGATAATTGCATATAAAAATATACATAATTCATTAAGGTGATAACTTGATGATTTGATAGAATACCAAAATGCCTATAAAAATATAACTTGCATCAGATTAAAAAAAAACCAAACAAACAGAAAAGCTGGATACTACTATCAAAACTAAATAATTAAGATATTTTGGAGCCAGATGTGGTGGCCGTGACTATAATCGCAGAACTATGGAAGGCCAAGGCAGAAAGATCACATGAGCTCAGGAGTTGGAAACCAGCTTGAGTAAGCGTGAGACCCTGTCTCCACTAAAAATAGAAAAGAATAATTATCCAGGCATTGTGGCAGGTACCTTAGTCCCAGCTACTCGAGAGGCGGAACCAGAGGACCATTTGAACTCAGGAGTTTGAGGTCACTGTGAGCTACACTGACCTCACGGCACGTAGCCTAAGCAACCAAGTGAGGCTTTCATCCCAGAGTAAATAAATAAATAAATAAATAAATAAATAAATAAATAAAATAAGAAACATAAAATATTCATTATGAAACTACATGAAAAACAACAGGTCTTGTTGATTATTAAAGTGAAGTTCTGTTCAGTGTTCCTAGAACATATCATGCTATTGGTATCCAATGTTTTTAGAAAATGCATGAAGGAATACTTCCGAGTTCATTCTGCTCAGTCATAATGACTTCCATACCACAAGATGACAGGAGCAATATCAGACAGGATTACTGCAGTCAGTTTTTTCATATACAAATCTTTCAGTATCTGTAACAAACTATCAATGTCTAATTTTAGTAGAATATGAAAAATTGATTTAACAAGAAACATTGATATTATCGTAGGAATGAGCAAGGGTAGTTGAACAAACAACATCTATAAAGATTATTATAACACATTAGCAAAATAAAGCCTAAACAAGCACATACAACAGATAAACTCAGAATCAATATTGTCAAAATCTGGCATGCCTTCATAATCTTATAAAACTAGAAAACAAGAATTTCTGTATCATGGTAAAGATAACTGGTACATTTTTTAATAAGGAAATCTTGGGAAATCATTTTAAAATAAGGAATAACATCTAAATCCCCCATTTATTGTACACATTCAACTAGTATTCATAATGAGTACAATAAAATGTTCAAAATAAATTAATACATAAAGATTGGGAAAAAAAGAAAAAAATAACCATAATCTTCCCAAGATAATATGATGGTCATTTCGGAAAACCCAATAGAAATTATAAGTACATGTTAGAAAAAATGAGAGAAACTGGCAAGGTATACAACTAAAAGATTCATAAAAATAAAATTAATTTTACTTCTAAATCTGTGTATTATTTATCTGTTTATCACTAGCCAGAGTCTTATGTGTAGACTTTGAAAATCAGCATATCTTTCAAAGATAACTTTTCCCATATTGCAATTCATTTTTATATGTGTCATTGGCCAGATGAATAACAGTATTTTAGAGTTTACTAATTGCATCTCACAAAGACAAGTTTTCTTATTTGCTTGTTTTTAATGATTCCACATTAAAATTTCATGTGTATTTTAAAAGGATGATTGGGGTACATAAATAAATCCTTAGGTTTAAAAAACAAAACCTTATGAATAATGCTTTTAAAATAATGAAATATTTATAATTAATATTTATAATTAATTTATAATATTATTTATAATAATGCTTTTAAAATAATGAAATATTTATAATTAATGAGTTGCCTTTTGCTTTTATCCCATATCCTATCACTTTCTTTTCTTTTTTTGACAAGGGATAGCCTTGTCATTTATATCAGGGATAGGTTAGTTTTGAGGATGTGTGAACATCACACAAGTTTCTTTTGTAGGAATAAGAGACGCAAGACCTTCTGAGAATGGTGTAGTATTAAATGCATTGCCCAATAGTTGTTATAGTCTCTAGTTCATTTTCAGATATGTAATCTGTGATAAGAAAACATAAAGCAACAAGATCACACCAGAGGTTAACACCACACGACAATGGACATTCTGGAATAGCCAATATGTGAATGCAATCCTGAGGTATGCAAAAAATATAAACTAGAGAGTCTATAGATCAGTAGTTTCTGGGAGCTTAATGCAACCTTGATTTAGGAAGATGTATAGCTCCTACTTGCAGGACTTTGGGAACCTAGACAGGAGTGCTGCCCCTGGATGTAAGATGATGATACTTGATATAAATTAAGATGATATCAAAGCAATGTAACCAAAAAGAAGAGCACAACAGGAAGGCTGCCAGTGTCTTAAATGAGTAGTAAGGTACAAGGCACAATCCTAAGACTTTCTGAAATTGTGCTTTCTATTCACAAGAATGTACAAACGCAAGTCAAATTAATTTATAAGAATAAATTTATTGTAAGTGACTGAGGCCAGAGGGAAAAAATACAAGAGTTATGAAGACTATTTTTTCTACTTGGGGTCAGAAGACAAAAAATTAATTCATATCAGTTGTAAAAAATATGATACCGAAGATAAATTCCTTCAGTAATATCTAAACTAAGCAGAATCTGTACTTACAGGGCAGGTGTGTGCTACTTAGGCTACAGAAAGAAAGAGAGGAGAGGGGCTGGACTAATGAACAGGCTTTATTCATATTTTTTAATTAACAATTTTATTTGAAAGTTTATGGTACCTGTCAGCTCCATTCACCAAAGATGTTTGGAAATAGTAAATTAAATTATATTATCATGAACAAGAACACTTAATATAGGCATAGGTGGCACATTTCTTAAACTGATTGAAGCCATCTACGACAAACCCAAAGCTAATATAATACTGAGGGGTAAACCTGAAAGCTTTCCACTTAGAACCTGAACCAGACAAGGATGTCTTCTATCACCACTGCTATTCAACATAGTTCTGGAAGCACTAGCCAATGCAATAAGGCAAGAGAAGGATATAAAGGGCATCCACAAGGGGGGCAAAGGAGGTCAAACTCTCACTCTGCTAATGATAGGATCTTATACTTAGAGAACCCCAAAGACTCAACCACAAAACTCTTGGAAGTGATCAAGAAATACAGTAACATATCAGAGTATAAAATCAATATCCACAAATCAGTAGCCTTTGTATATGCCAGTAACACACACATTGAGAAGCAAATCAAACCCACAATTTCCCTCACAGTAGCTTCAAAGATTATAAAATACTTAGGTATATACCCCACAAAAGAGGCAAAGGATTGATCTCTACAAGGAGAATTATGAAACCCTAAGAAAAGAAATAGCAGAATACATTAACAAATGGAACCATGCTCTTGGCTGGGAAGAATCAACATTGTTAAAATGTCTATTCTACCCAAAGCAATGTACAGACTCAGTGAAATCCTCATTAATATATCAAAATCAGGCATGGAAGAAGTGGGGGAAAAAAGCACTTTCTTTTGTATGGAACCAGGAAAAAAAAACTCAATATAGCCAAGACTATTATTAGTAAGAAAAACATAGCTGGCAGCATCACTCTACCAGACTTCAGGTTCTATTGCAAGCCCACAGTGATCAAAACACCATGGTGTTGCCAGAAAAATAGAGATATACACATATGAAGCTGAACAGAAAACCAAGAGATAAAACCAGTCTCTAGTTGTCTTCTGGTCTTTGGCAAATCAAAAAAAAGCATGCAGTGGGGGAAAAAAATCCCTCTTCAACAAATGGTGCTTGGAGAACTGGATAACCACATGTATAAGAATGAAACTGGACCCATACCTTCTGCCACTTACAAAAATTGACTCCAGATGGATAAAATTTAAATATAAGACATGAAATGATGAAAATCTTAAAGAAAGAGTGGGAAGAACTCTTGAAGATGTCAGCCTGTGGAAAGATTTTATGGCAAAGACTTCAGTGGCAATTGCAACAACAACAAAAATACATAAATGGAACTTAGTTAAGCTGAAAATCTTCTGCCCAGCTACAGACATAACAAGCAAAGCAAAAAGATAGCCTTCAGAATGGAAAATGATATTTGAATGGTATAAATCTGACAAAGCGTTGATAACTAGAATCTACAGAGAAATTAATCAACAAAAAAGAGCCAACAATATCATCTACCATTTGTCAAGAGATATGAACAAAACCTTCTCTGAAGAAGAAAGGTGGACGGCTAGTAAATATTTGAAAAAGTGTTCATTGTTCCTGATCATCAGAGAAATGCAAATCAAAACCACTCTGAGATACCACCTAACCCCAGCAAGAATGGCCCGCATCTCAAAGTCTCCAAGCTGCAGATGTGGAGAGAGGAGAACACTTTTACAATGCAGGTGGGACTCAAACTACTACAACATCTTTGGACAGAAGTATGGACAAAACTCAAGGAATTCAAATTAGACCTCCCATTTGATACCATAATCCTATTACTAGGCATCTTCCAGAAGAAAAGAGTCATTTTTTATAAGGACATGTGTACTAGACTGCTTAACAAAGATCAATTTACAATTGCCAAAATGTGGAAACCACCTAAATGCCCACCAACCCAGGAATGGATGAACAAGCTGTGGATATGTACACCATGGAATAGTATTCAGCTATAAATACATGGAGACTTTTTACATCTTTTATATTAACCTGGGTGAAGTTGGAACACATTTCATTGTAGTCAAATATCACAAAAATGGAGAAGCAAGAATCCAATGTACTCAATACTAATATGAATCCAGAAGACAATTTAATACGTACCCAAATAAGACAAAAACTCAATTCATGGTGAGGGGGCAGGGGGGCACAGAGAGGGAAGAAGGGGATAATGGTTATGTTCCCACTTAATGAGCACAATTTAGGGTGCAGGGCACACTTGGGGGAGAGACACAATTATAACAGAGACTTTACCTAACAAATGCAAACATTGTAACCTAATTCTTTGTACCCTCAAATTAACCTGAAAACATAATAAAAAATACAAATTAAAAAGGAAATTTTTAAAAAAGAATTTTGTCATGAACTCAGATAAAATAAGGCAAAAATAGATACTTTCTGATCCTATAACCACTGAATGTTAAGTATACTCTTTTAAACCTCTTACTGTATTGGATGATCCTTCATATTATAAGTATTTACCTGTTAGTCTACACTATAAGTTTTTTAAAGAAAGGGGCTATTAGAAAGCAAATGTTTGGGGTGGCGCCTGTGGCTCAAAGGAGTAAGGTGCCAGTTCCATATACCAGAGGGAGGTGGTGGGTTCAAACCCGGCCCTGGTCAAAAAATGCAAAAAAAAAAGCAAATCCTTAATGAGATTTTCAAATTTCTCAAAGGCGTTTTCTTCATTGTAGAAGAAAGAAAAGTTTGTTTTAAATGTTATAAATCATTTTGGGGATTTTAATTGCATCTATGAGAAATTAATTCAATTTAAGATGCTAATATGTAAAAAGTCATTTCAATTTCACCTGCATTTGTAGTGACTAGCAATATTTACATATTTAAACTGTATTAACTTCATGTGTTTTAATCTATAGAGCTTTGGGTACAAACATTTCTGTTACACGACGCATTGTATCATGCTGAAGTCAGGACTTTCAGCGTGTCTCTCACCACTGTGATGTACATGGTACCCAGTAGGAGGATATTTACCCCTCACGGCTCTTCTTCTCTCACCCTTTCTCAGTTTTCAAAGTCCATTACACCACTTCATGATCATATGCATCCCTTGTTTAGCAGGGTTCTCACTTGTAAGTGAGAACGTGTGTTTGTTTATTGATTCCTGGGATACTTAACATAGGATAATGGCCTCCAGTTTCATCTGAGTTGATACAAAAAATATTGTTTCATTTTATAGCTGAGCAGTACCCCCATGGCATTTTTTATAGTGTATGACTTTCAACAATTATTAAAATTTATTTTACAAGCTTCATGTTCATAAAATATAATCATTTTCAATTTTGATAAGTCACTCTCTGTAATAAAAGTACTCTAAAAAAGTTCTTTATTATTTCTACTCAATGAAAAATAAACACAAGAATAGAAATTGCAAATGTACAAACATATTTCACTTATAAATGAGGATGCAATATCCTAAACAACATACTGACAAGTTGGATTAAAAATGAATGTTTAAGTAATGTACTTTGTTCAAAATTGAATCCAATTTATGTGAGAATTAGTCACTATTTTCTTTCCTTTTTTATGTTTGTAATTTCCCTTTATAACAATATATTTTCTCCAATTTCAATATCAGGTGTATCCAGATCAAGTAGAATGATTTTGAAATATTTCTTCTTTTTCTATTGTCTATAAGATTTGGCATGATCTGTTTTTTGAAACTCTCT